>JACXGM010003647.1:0-40963 GCA_016801145.1 Umbra pygmaea
AGAGAGAGGGAGAGAGAAAGGGGGAAAGAGAGAGGAGAAAGCTAGGGTGAGTGTATTACAAGCTTGGCTGGGCTGGGCTATGGAGCTATTGTCTACAGGGGCGGGGGGACTGCAGATTTAGCACCAGCAATAGGGAACATAGATTAGTTGGGTTTACTTGATCATTCCCCCTATTAGCCAATGCACCAATGATGTGCAGGATGTGTCAGGCACCATGATCATCTCTTGGAAAAGCACTGAGTTCAAAAATAACTCTCTCTGGAGACAAATACTTGAGTCTTGGAGTGGGGTCAGATTATCCAAAAACCAAAGATGAGTCATTTGCATGTCCTAGGAAACGTCAGGAGGTTGAGTCAAAGTCCTCCGGTTGTCCATATGACATTGGTTGTTTGCTGGGACCTCGTTCTTCTACATTTACCCTCTGTTTCTTTGACGAAAGGGCTTGCCTAATTCCCTACTTAGTGAACCCCTTTAGACCAAAGCCCTATATATCAAAAGAAGTGAAATACAAAAGGAAAGCGGGCAATTTAGTGCACGGCAGTCATGTCAGATGTTGGCAGCCTTTCTGGAACTGTCTGTCACTCAGTTGTAGAGTGTCCCCTGGTGTAAGACTTACGGGGACACCGAGTCCCCTTTAACAGAAGTCAATCTCCTCCTCAGGGTTTTCACTGGCTCTGAAAGAAAGGGATTTGCCATGATCACCCACTGAGTGACATCCCAACAACTTTCCTTTCTTGTCTGAAGGGCTCCTCCTTCGATGTCTTTTTAACGATAGAAACACAGGAGAGATTGCTACAATATGCAACAGCGACAGCAGCACACATGTTTTACATTGACTTTCGTTTGAAACGTGGGGTCAGAAATCGTGATGGGTCGGGCCGCCTCCCCGGCGTCAGGCCCCAGGCCCCTTGACCCTTTTGCCATGTCATAGGTGTGTGTACACACGTGTTTTCTGGGCTCCGCTGGTGCACTCGGTGTGCTTCCTGTGTCTTACATCGCCTTCAGTCAGGCACCCGCCATTCCAACCACCAACCCCCCCTCCATACCTAGAGGCGCTTTTTGAAAAAACCTTCGGACTTCAGATGGAGGGGGCAGATTCATCTGGGCTAAGGTCTCCTTAATGAACTGATGAACTCCGCCAGGGAGTAAGAGAGGTGCTAAGACTGCCGTGGGGTGGGAGGAAGAGAGAGAGGGGGACAGAAAGAGAGAAGACAAGTTTCACCTGATTTTAAAATGGAGGATAGGATTGGCTGTCCTGCCCTGTCCGTTTTAACCAAACACCCCTAAGTCTGAACCTAATTAAGAGCTGCAGGGAACATCAAAGAGCAGAGAGCCCAAAACGGTTTATCAAGAAACAGCACCCGGAATCCTCCTGGAATTAAGGACTGTAGAGCACTGCCATTCACTGTGGCAATACAGGGTTATATCAGCCAGTCAGGGAGCACCAAGACTTAAGGGCCCCAGAAATCTTTAAAGGTCTGACGAAACTTCACAGTTACATCATTAGCAAGAACTCTCTTCCTTTGCAATTCTGTGGGCTGACCAGTATTAAAACAATATGCATGTGTTTCTTCTCATTCTGACCAATGAGTAAGGATTAGAGCCTGTGGCATGTTGCGTGAGCATGAACTAAGATATGGACTACTTATTGAATTATGTGTTTATGGACTCTTTTGGTTGTTTTGTGCATTCATTATTACTGTGGGCATTTATTGTAGTTGTGGATTATTGTTATATAATGTATGTGTGGCACCTTCCTTTTGTTCACCTAATATAGTAATGTGGCTGTGTTGATTAAGGTATCGATTGCAGGTGTGCGCCTTGGCTGATTACTTTCAGTCTGTGTATGCACTCCCTATATAAGATCAGGTGAACAGAGGGAAGGTGCAATTCATTATCATATTGTCACTGTGGGAAGGCTGTCGTCCGGGAGTTTCATGGAAGGTAAAATAGTTGTGAAAAGAGTGTGTATGTTTGCTCGAGTATTTATGCGTACGCTCTATGTATACATGGTGTTACCGCGTCTATGCCACGTAAGAGCGTAATATATTTATTGTCTGTATATATATTATTGTTGTGCTACTCGCATGTCTGATCACCTGCCACTGGATACATGACCAGTATTCTCCCTGGATTGTTCCTTTATTAAATTACCACCAATCAGCTACCTGCCTGGGTCTTCCTCTCTCCGTACACCCTACACTAAAGTTGTAACAGTCTGCCAGGGATTTTAATAGAGATTTGAATACACATATGAACTGTAATCACACTAAAAACTACACACTAAAATCATCTGGCCCAAGGACTGCAGTTGAAAACTAGCTGGATGGCTAACACTGGCACATTTACAGAAATGTTAATGTGTGCTGTTGTTTATAAAATAAAATAAGAGTAAGAAAATGTAACCACACTATAAACTATCAACCTCTTACTCTTAAAGAAATAATGAAAGACATGGATATACTAGAACTGTGGATATATGGAGGTTTAAATACCCTGGACTAATAAGATATACATGGTGGTAAGATATACAAGGGGGAGCCACCAGAAACACAAACTGCTAAGATGAGTTACATAAACTACACTACCCAGAGGACACTACGTGACTTACTTGAGCTCTTGACGAATCACGTAAAGGCTGGCAGTCGGCCCACCCTATCAGAAGTTCGGTTCTCCACGGACGCTAGTTCGAAAAAGCTGTCTGATGCCTGTGGCTGCTGCCTGACTCTAACAGATTTTTCACTGCTGAAAACCTAGAAACCCGAAAAGAAGTGTGTCTTTTTTTTATTGTTATGTTAGCGTGGCTTCAGAAAGGTACTAAAAGAATGTGTGTGCCAGAGCCAGACACGTCAACAGATGTCCAACCAGAAACATTGGGTATGATTCACGAGCTTCAAACTAACGTTAATTAAAACCCTTCACAGTCTCCCGACGTTCTAGAGTGTCAAGCATGACTATCTCGCGTAAATGCTTGGGACTCTTTGAAAGAGGGAGATCAGACAAGCAAACAGAATGAGTGGTGGCTCATCCCTGTGGGTTAAACACAGCCGAAGCTATGGCACCTCAAAATTGGTCATGTTTTGTAGACGGTCATCTTTTTTACTAAACACAATACAGACAGGAAGTAAGAAATAGCTGGGATTTCAAAAATGTATAGAAATATAGTGGGTGCAGCATTTTGATGTTGACTTGTTTGTATGGCCTCCAAACTTTGCACACTGGTCCAGGAGCCCTGGGTGCTTGACAATATGCATTAAAAAGCCTTATTCATCATGGTTTACATGCTTTTACACATAAAAAACATTGTTAAACAATGTTCTTTAGGGTTTTTTATGATAAATATTTTCTAAAACATATAATTCAATGACCCATGATGTTGGATTTCATTCATCCATGTTGTAGCCATGGGTCTCCTGAATCCAAAACCATTTGACTGTAGGTCAAAGTATGACCTTTCCAGAGGCCAAAAAGTCAACTTTGTGCCAGGCGGACCTAAAACCCCTTAGACCTTGAAGGTTGATGTGAGCGGAACTGCTAGCGTGAATGAGGAGTCTGCAGCTACCAACCTTAACCTTACCTTAGTCAATGACACCGATGTCAACAATAACATGAGTAATGAAACACATGCATCGCCTGACTGTTGGTCAAGGGACACACACACACACACACAACTTGTTTAAATAAATACATTTATGTTGTTATAAATAACAATAAATTGTTGTTGTACCAGCAATATCTCCAAGTTTTGTTTTTCAGTGTAGAAATCTCAAATGTCATAATGATTTGCCACGGCAAGAGAGTACCCACTTCAAGCAGTGACGTAAAGGAACTTAAATACACATATATATCAATGAGTCCATGTCCCAGTTCAAAGCTCACGCCAGCCACCACCAGGCTGAATGTGACAAATGTTACGATTTAAATTATTATACAAAATTCTGTCAAAGAATAGAAATGTATATGCATGGGGGATACAATCTCAGTTCTGCAGAATTTTCTGGTAGGAGGTAGGGTCATTAGATCACTTGTTTTGGTATTGTCTATATGTAGCATGTTTCTGGTCACAAGTGCAGGAATGGCTGAATAATTGCAACATTTGCCTAAAATTAACTCTACAAAAAAGCAATCCTTGGTAACTAGAAAATTCATAGTGAATTGATCAATAATATTATAATTATTTTGGAGAAAATGATCATTTATATATATATATATATATATATATATATATATATATATATATATATATATTTATATACCAGTTATATATCTAAACTGATAGAGTCAATTAGAATAGAAAGGGTCTGTGAAGCATCACAGTACAGTTAAAAAATATATGGTGAAGCCATATTTAGCTAGGACTAGGAGATATATATAACTGAACGGTGGGACAAATAACAACACAAGTTGTAAAGAGCACCTAGGTTCTGAATTATTGTGAATTAGCACAGGTAGAAATAGGTGGTAAATAGAAAAATGGGATGGATATTAGAAACTTAAATTTGGCGAACAATGGTTAGGATGGGGGAAGTAAAGAAAGCAATATTAAAATACAAACAAAACCATAAAATAAAAATGTTGAATGGAAATGATTCAGAATTAAGAGAAGTGTTGTTGAACTAAAACAAACATGAAGAATATGTCTCACTTCAGGATTTATGGCGTTAAAATTCTCTCACGCTTCTAAAATGTACCCATTATCGTTGCTTGTCATCATAGGCTACAGTATGCGGCCTGACTGCCATTGCGTGTGTTGTTAAATAAATTTAGCTATGAAACTGTATAGCAAAAAAAAACTTTGCAAACAGCAATGGCGGGGCCACGGTAATCAGAGAGATTGTATCCTGATTGTGGCATTCCGACTACGATTGGACCCTTGTTTCCAATGGAGTTTAGCTAAATTCATTTGAATAGATTGGATCAACCTGTAAAGAACAAACCAACAAGACACATGACGCAGTTAACAGAAGCTAGTTATCTAGGTAAGGAGGCATTACAGTAGCTAGCTACACCAACGTTTGATATTAAATTGTGTATCCAGGTCAAGAATACTTAGCATTAGTTTGTGACATAAACCTCATTAATCAGGGCCTCTTGATACACATGGTTGCCAACTATTGAGGATAGTGTAAAAGACGATTAAATTGCAGTTAAGGTTCATGGTTGAAATAATGATCCTTGAGTCAGGTAACGGGTTGATCGTAGGATATTTAATAAAGTACTTCTCATCCTGGAAGAGGGACCACAGTGACAAGGTAACAAAGATGTGTTTCGGAGAATGCCCCGAATAACAATATGGCCTGCCTTATAAAGCCTTGGGGATTGTTTATGATATATCTATCAACTTCGAGAAGACCCTTATCTTTTTTGACCGTGAATGTCTCACATGAGCAGATCAGCAGGTCTCCTTGAAACATTAGGTCATCTTCTAGAATCTTATCAGATGGCCTTGGCTAGTTGTTATTCCTAAATTCACTCAGTAACCCTTATCTGTGTGCCCTGTCCTGTTAGTAATCTGTCCTTTTAGCCTGAATGACATCAAACAAGTATTAGATCTGTGATGGTATTACAGTGTAATATAATAGATAATAAGAGTTATAAGCCATAAATTATCTTCTGTACATAAGCTTATTCTGATGTTTTTAAGGAAGAGAACAGCCATTGACGGCCTCTCTGTCACTGTTGCACAGTGACCCAGCTGCCCCTCCCTCTGAGGGAAAAAGCCCATGGTCATCTCTACAATAACAAGATCCACACAGAGTCTTCCTGCAAGGTCACTGTGCGGCCTTGAATCTCTCCCTCCCAGAGAGAGAGGAAAAGCCCCTGTCTCCACTCAGATCTTAAGTGCACAGCACTCTCATCTAGTTTACCATTCTAAACAGTTTGAACTGTATTTAAGTGGTGCACATTGTTTTCACTGGGGATGTGTGTGTGTGTGTGTGTGTGAGAAGTAAGAGATGTGGCATGAGATCTGAAAAAACAGTCCATGTACATGCATCAAGATTTTTTTATTAATGAGATGTGCCACTAAAAAGGCTGTGATTCCTCTATCCTTACTGAACAGGCTTGGTATAATCTCACAGGACACTTTAGGACACAAACTAGACATAGAAAGAGAAACAGAATCCACTGAACCCCTATCTACTCAAACACAGAGAAAGTGAGGGACTTTAAACTGAATTCAACATTCTGAGAGGCAAAATTGGTGAGAGGGAGAAAGAAAACAGAGATAAAGATGTAGAGCAAAGAAAATACAGATAAAAATGGATAGAGCGAGACAGACATGAAAAGAGACCAAATGAGACAGAAACAGTATGACCTTAAAGTGGTGAGCAGGCAGATTCTGTCCATAGCACGTTGGCCCCCAGGGGCCGACTGAGTTCCTCTCAGCCCCTAGAGGGAAGAGCCTGTACTATCAACAGCAGGCATGGCTGACCCAGTGTGTAATGGGCAGTTACCCTACTGTAATACACAGATCCACAAAACCAACACTGTGCCTTAAATGATGCCACATGCCCAATGTAGTGTCCTACTTTTGAATACAGCCCGATAATCCCTCCACTACATGGAGAATAGGGTGCATTTTCACAGTGATTGTGAATTTGAGCTTTACAAAGCCTCTCCTGATTGATAAATAAATCAGAATGATTGCTTCGAAGTCTGTCGCATTCTTGTAATTTAGAAGGTATTTTGAAGAAACTTAAATGTACAATATGTAGTTTTGGGCCGCTACAGATCTCTCAATCAAAACAATAGCAAAAGATGTACTTGGATGACGTCGGGAAGTAGCGTGGAATCATGGGTTTTGTTATCAACGTCAATGACAACCTTCCAATCTAGCGTCTCCGGCAGAAAAATGTTCACCGACAAAGTAATGTTTTGTTAAATATATTATAACTTTATTCACGTTCCTTTGAAGTACAATGCGTAAAAGTAGAATCTGCTACTACACCATTGATGTGCACACTTGTTTACAGGCCTCCTAAATCAGATAAAGAATTCTCAGACTTTCTCTCTTTTTATGCAACATCCTAGGACCGTTTGTTGATTTTGGGTGATTTTAATATTCATGTTTGTTGACCAGGTAAACCCTTGGTTAGTGTGTTCTGCCATGCAACGGAGTCAGTCGGCCTCCTCCAGCACATAAATCAGGCGACCCATGTTCATGGCCACACCCTTGATCGGATCTTATCCCAGGGGTTTTCCATTGATAACATAAGCATTGAGAATGCATCCTTCTCTGACCATATGCCTATTGTGTTCAATGTTAAACTATGTAACCCACTACATACAGCCAGACCTTCTGGCCACTACTCTTGTTATATAAACACTTTTACTGCAAATAAGTTTTCTGAACGTTACCTAGGGAATGCTATCACTGCCTCTATCCGTATAAATGGACCTGCTCTGTGAAAGTCTCAGAGGTCAGTTGAAAGCACAGAGAGCATCATGAAGAACAAGGAACACACCAGGCAGGTCCGAGGTACTGTTGTGGAGAGGTTTAAAGCCGAATTTGGATACAGAAAGATTTCCCAAACTTTAAACATACCAAGGAGCACTGTGCAAGCGATAATATTGAAATGGAAGGAGTATCAGACCACTGCAAATCTACCAAGACCCGGCCGTCCCTCTAAACTTTCAGCTCATACAAGGAGAAGACTGATCAGAGATGCAGCCAAGAGGCCAATGATCACTCTGGATGAATTGCAGAGATCTACAGCTGAGGTGGGCGAGTCTGTCCATAGGACAACAATCAGTCTTATACTGCACAAATCTGGCCTTTATGGAAGAGTGGCAAGATGAAAGCCATTTCTGAAAGATATCCATAAAAAGTGTTGTTTAAAGTTTGCCACAAGCCACCTGGGAGACACACCAAACATGTGGAAGAAGGTGCTCTGGTCAGATGAAACCAAAATCAAACTTTTTGGCAACAATGCTAAATGTTATATTTGGCGTAAAAGCAACACAGCTCATCACCCTGAACACACCATCCCCACTGTCAAACATGGCGGTGGCAGCATCATGGTTTGGGCCTGCTTTTCTTCAGCAGGGACAGGGAAGATGGCTAAAATTGATGGGAAGATGGATGGAGCCAAATACAGGATGTTTCTACAGGAAGAAAACCTGATGGGAGTCTGCAAAAGACCTGAGACTGGGACAGAGATTTGTCTTCCAACAAGACAATGATCCAAAACATAAAGCAAAATCCACAATGGAATGGTTCACAAATAAACATATCCCGGTGTTAGAATGGCCAAGTCAAAGTCCAGACCTGAATCCAATCGAGAATCTGTGGAAAGAACTGAAAACTGCTGTTCACGAACGCTCGCCATCCAATCTCACTGAGCTCGAGATGTTTTGCAAGGAGAAATGGGCGAAAATTTCAGTCTCTCGATGTGCAAAACTGATAGAGACATACCCCTAGCAACTTACAGCTGTAATCGCAGCAAAAGGTGGCGCTATAAAGTGTTAACTTTGATTTAATTTTGCACGCCCAATTTTTCAGTTTTTTATTTGTTAAAAAAGTTTAAAATATCCAATAAATTTCGTTCCACTTCATGATTGTGTCCCACTTGTTGTTGATTCTTCACAAAAAATTACAGTTTCATATCTTTATGTTTGAAGTCTGAAATGTGGCAAAGGGTCGAAAAGTTCAAGGGGGCCGAATACTTTCGCAAGGCACTGTACAAGGTTAGCATGCTATTATTATGTAGTAACTTACCATGCCGTTGAGTGCCCTTCGCTTATTGCTAAAACCTTTTTTCTTTTCAAGTGCTCCCTCATTACGGTGGTGCTCCGGAGCCATTCCATTTATGTTTTACAGAGTTTGCATGTAAAACTGTTTTGTTTAATTTAAAGTGAAGTTCTGCCATAATATCGAAGATTTCGGACAGACAGTTTAAAATGTTTTCTTTTTCTTTCTTTAAGTGACATAGCTTTACCACACAGCAAGCAACAACTTATTGTCTCGAACAGTGGGTTGGCATTAAGGGTACAGCTCTATTCGGGTTTCACTCCTATCTTCATCAAAGATCTTTCTCAGTATCCATAGGCCAGTACTCTTCATCCTCTTCCCCTGTGTCTTATGGTGTCCCCCTGGGATCCATTCTGGGTCCAGTACTTGTCTGCCTTTACATGCTCCCCCTAGGTAATATCATCAGAAAATTTATTATTTCATTCCATTTCTATGCAGATGACTCCCAACTATACATCTCACTTAAATCCAGGAACTCTATGCAACCTCTTTTAGATTGTTTGAAAGAAATTAAAATCTGGATGGCTAACAGTTTCCTAATTGTTTTTGGCTCTTCAAAATCCCCAAATCTCATCCCTTGGTCCCCTTGCTCCCTATGTTAAATCGCATGAACGTAACCTGGGTGTTATTTTAGACTCCCATCTTAACCTGGACAAACAAATATCATCTGTTGTAAAGACCAGTTTTTTTCAATTAAGAATAATTTATAAACTCAAGTCTGTCCTGTCATACAATGACCTGGTCATACAATGAAAAGTCATCCATGCCTTCATAACCTCTTGCTTAGACTATTGTAATTCCCTCTACTTCGGTCTCCCTTTGACACTGGTGGCACGGCTTCAGATGGTCCAAAATGCAACAGCTAGGCTGCTCACGAACACAAAAAATTGTGAACACATTACACCTGTCCTAGCCTCCTTGCACTGGCTTCCAGTCCAGTCTAGGATACAATTTAAAATACTGCTAATGGTTTTTAAAGCTCTTCACGCTCTGGCCCCCAGATACATAGCTGGTATCATTCATCCCCATGTAGCCCCCAGGTCCCTCAGATCCTCCAGCCAAGGTCTCCTCCATGTCCCACAGTCCCGGCTTAAGCAAAAAGGTGACAGAGCCTATTCTGTTGCTGGCCCTCAGCTGTGGAACCAACTGCCACCTGACATCAAAAATGCACCATCAATTACAATATTCAAAACCAGGCTAAAAACTCATCTATTTACATTGGCATTCCCTGTGCTTTAATTGTCCTACCCTGTAACAGTGTGTCTCTAAGTGTTTTGTCTCTTGACATCTTCTTATTTTAAATCACTGATTTGTAAGTGTATCAATTTATTTTATCTTTTAATTTAATTTGATTATTTTGTGGCTAATGCTCTATGTACAGCACTTTGGTGAGTGCAAGCTGTGTTTAAATGTGCTATATAAATACATTTTACTTACTTACTTACTTACGTTATGTTTGGTTGTTCCGTGGAACTTAGAGCAACTAGAGCAGTCAAAGGTTATATGACGCCATTGACGGAAGACAAAATGAAATGTCCCGTGTGTTCGAACTATATTACAAATTTCTCTGGGTTTGAAAGTTGGTGGAACATATAGGATAATGTAAGTACACAACTAAGAAATATATATAATATATGTATAGTGATGTTTGCTTTTTTAATGCAAAGTATGTCTTTTGTTAATGTTTTGGAAAACTACATATTGTACCTTTAACTAGCTGGTTCTGAATGAATCAACCACAACTTCAAGGGTAATGTTTGGGTTGAAGCGGTTTTTTATGCCTGATGAAAAATACATGTGTTACATTCCTTACAAATACATTCACACACCAGTTGGTGAAATGGGATGGATTACATTTTTGGCGCTGTGTTCAGTGACATTCTCCCTAGGGTCGTGCTGCCTGCCCAGCATTTGACTGTAAATATTATTAAATATTAAATATTAAATATTGCGGTTTATCCTTGTTTTTTCCAAGAGAACCTCAAATTCCTTAGACCATCCTGACCTGTAAATGACAAAAATAAACAGAATATAGACCATTCCAAGAACTCTAATCATTCATAATTACTAACCAACTATCATGATTCCCCTTATGGGAATCAGACATTTTTATTATTATTTTTTTTAATTTCACCTTTAACCAGGTGGGCATGTCAAAAACAATTTCTCATTTGAAACGGAGACCTGGCTAAGATAAAGCGCAAAGAGTGAAAGATGACACAAAGTTACAAATGAATTACAAAAGGCACTAGACTAAATGGGCAGAGGTACTGTAGTATGTGGGGGGGGTCAGCGTGTGCAGTGATCAGACAGAAGCTCTGATACTCGTGATTTAAAGGAGGTGAGGGAGATGGTGTTCATGGGTTTCAGAGACTTTTGTAGTTCATTGTTACCAGGGTGTGTTTTGCAGTGTAGGTGAAGGAGTACTTGTTGCGGAATAGGAAACCAATCCTAGATTTAATTTTGGATTTGACATGATTAATGTGGGACTGAAATATAAGTAAACAATCTAACCAGACACCTGGGTATTTGTTGGTGTCCACATATTCTAGATTAGACACATCCAGAGTGGAGATGCTAGTCAGGCTGGCGGGTACGGGTAGTGTGCAGTTTACCACATGATCTCACAGAATTCCGTGAAATGAACACGGCCCCTTACCTGAAAATCTGTGGCAGTCTCACAGAATTGCCAAAAAGTCTGTGATGGGCTAACATGCCTATGTAAATCAATGACAGTAGGTTAGGGTAAGGTTAAGCATGAGGTTACTAATGGTTAAGGTTAGGCATGATGTTACTGAGGTTAAGGTTAGGTTAAGGTTAGGCATGGGGTTACTAATGGTTAGTTATAAAACAACGTCAATTGGGGGAACGCAGGTGTTGGAACAGGGAATATGTGTGTAGACCACGGATGCTGCCTGTCATTGACTTACATAGGCATCACTTCTGTGGGCCCATCGCAGAATTTTCAGCGATTCCGTGAAATTGCCACAGATTTAGGTGGCCGTGTTCATTTCACGGAATTCTGTGAGATCATGTTGGCTGTTTAATAGCATGTGTTTATTTTAGTTGGAATTTAGTAGCAGTTAAAGGCCACCGAAGGCGTGTTGATTGGCGTTGAAGCTTCACAGTGTCCCAGAACGTTTTAGAATTGGTGCTACAGGCTGCAATTTTCCGTTTAAAGAAGACTTCGGTAATTTTAGGCAATCTTTAGAACTATTTAGGCCTCTAGGTTCTAAAGCCAGGGTCTCAAACCGGTTCCACAGAGGGCCTCGTGTATGCTGGTTTTTGGTCTTTCCTTTCAATTAGAGCCCAAGTAAGACCTAAACTACCAAGTGAGAGGAGATCCTAACCAATTAGTGACCTAATCAATCAGTCTGTGTTTGGAGGTTGTGCTCAACTCATTAGACATCACTGTATATCTCAAGTTTGATTGCCAGCTCTGTCAATGTGACTTCCCCTATGTTAGCAAACTATAAGTCACACATTTGTTGGGAATTCCCCCCCAGAAACTCAGTAAGGGAATGCCAACATTAGCCAAGAAACACTGTCGGTTTTCAAGCTAACTACGATAAGACAATGATTCTACTTAGATTGTGTATGCAGTATGCCATAGGTTATTTTTGTACTGGGCGAGGAAAGTTAGATCTGGGGTAAACCAAGGGCTTTATCTACTTTTAGTTCTAAAATTTGAGTGGGGCATGTTTGTTCAGGACAGAGAGAAAGGTATTTTACATTTTTTATTACATCAAGTTCTGCCTTGATGTTTTGTAGCTGTCGGTCATTTTTTGGTGTCATTCTGTGAGTGTCAGCTATTATATTATTGCGTTTCACCCCACGAGGCAGTTTTCTTTTTACAGTGTTTTCTGCAAATGAAACATTTATTTTCACTAAGTCTACTCACATGTCTCCCATGTTCAGCACCACGGAGAGCATAATAATACAGCGTTGTGACATCAACAACCCCTGACTTACACAATTACTATTAATATGAATATCACATGGAGATATGAAAGAGGAACACACATACAGAAAACCCCTTTATTTTGAAAGTTTAGAGACTTGACCCTAAGAGACATCCATTCATCTGTTAATTGCTAACTCAGTCTGATCAGAGGCTTGTTGTCAAGTTACTCCAATTCAACCTGAGACTCACACAACATTGCCTTCGATATCAGCCTCCAGTTCACACTATTCTGAAAAACGAACTAGAGACTTCTGATAAAGCAACTTATAGATAGTTTAATAGACAAAAACAATTAATAGACAAAAACAATTAATAGATCAAACATTTTCAAGTAAAAAACAATGTGACTCGTATCCATAGAGGAGTGCTGGAGTCTGTTTTAGCATTCAAAGCTCCTGATTCAAGAATTCAACATGCTGAGACACAAAAATACATAGATTAAAAATATAAATAGATAGATATAAATAGATAGATATAAATAGATAGATATAAATAGATAGATATAAATATATAGATAGAAATAGATAGAAATAGATAGATAGAAATAGATAGATAGAAATAGATAGATATAGATAGATAGAAATAGATAGATAGAAATAGATAGAAATAGATAGATATAAATAGATAGATATAAATAGATAGATATAAATAGATAGATATAAATAGATAGATATAAATAGATAGATATAAATAGATAGATAGAAATAGATAGATAGAAATAGATAGAAATAGATAGATAGAAATAGATAGATAGAAATAGATAGATATAAATAGATAGAAATAGATAGATAGAAATAGATAGAAATAGATAGATAGAAATAGATAGATAGAAATAGATAGATATAAATAGATAGATAGAAATAGATAGATAGAAATAGATAGATAGAAATAGATAGAAATAGATAGATAGAAATAGATAGATATAAATAGATAGATATAAATAGATAGATAGAAATAGATAGATAGAAATAGATAGAAATAGATAGAAATAGATAGAAATAGATAGAAATAGATAGATAGAAATAGATAGATAGAAATAGATAGATAGAAATAGATAGATAGAAATAGATAGATAGAAATAGATAGATATAAATAGATAGATAGAAATAGATAGATAGAAATAGATAGATATAAATAGATAGAAATAAATAGATAGATAGAAATAGATAGATAGAAATAGATAGATAGAAATAGATAGAAATAGATAGATAGAAATAGATAGATATAAATAGATAGATAGAAATAGATAGATAGAAATAGATAGATAGAAATAGATAGATAGAAATACATAGATATAAATAGATAGATTGATTGATTGATGATAGATAGATAGATGATAGATAGATAGATAGATAGATAGATAGATAGATAGATAGATAGATAGATAGACACAGAAAGACGGAGGGACAGATAGACAGACAGACACAGAAAGACGGAGGGACAAATAGACAGACACAGAAAGATGGAGGGACAGACAGACAGACAGACAGACAGACAGACAGACAAAAGAGGCAGATATAAACACATAAAAGATTAAGAGGGAGAAAGAAAACAGAGATAAAGATGTAGAGCAATGAAAATATAGATAGATATTGATGGAGCGAGACAGACATGAAATGAGACCAAATGAGACAGAAGCAGTATGACCTTAAAGTGGTGAGCAGGGCGGTGAGATTCTGTCCATAGCACGGTGGCCCCCAGGGGCCAACTGAGTTCCTCTCAGCCCCTAGAGGGAAGAGCCTGTACTATCATCAGCAGGCATGGCTGACCCAGTGTGTAATGTGCAGTTACCCTACTGTAATACATAGACACAGGTTAAGACTTCATGGAGGCCCTGGGTAACAGTAGCTTAAGTCCCCCCCCACGTCACTTCATTTTACATTAACGTTTTAGTAAATACAGGGACATTCTGCTCAGTAGTCTAAACAATTGTCTAAACAGGTTTAGAGGGGTCTTAATCTTTATCTGTTTTATCCCCCACCTCAGCATCCATCTACTGTCACATCCATCTGAAAATCTCCTGATTCTGGCTCAGACACATTCTGCATTGGTCAAATATCTACAGTGTAATCATGTAGTGCAGAATATGTACTGATGTACTTAACAATTCAATTTGCTAATGATTCATAATGGCTCCAGAAACATATCTTTATGCAAATACATTTCTATTTCTTCCTCTTAATGATAAAAATAGAGCTAGCCATTGCAAATGGAACAAATTTCCAAAGCTATAACAATCTAGTATTGTGCTAGATTCCACCGAGTTGACACGTAGGAAAACCATAGGGTGGTTGCATTACCACATTAGCTGGATTTTACACTGTGCTTGTTTAATCTGGTCTAAATGACATTTCTCATTACTGGCAAAGGTATAGCTTTCTAATTAGCCATCAAAAGAGCACAGCTTTCTCTATAGAACGTGAGTGGAACAGATTTACAGCACAGGTACGGGCAGTCCATCACTGAGACACTTTCTGGGACAACTATTTAACATGAGTCCTGTGCTTGCTCGTCATCTTAAAAAAATGATAACATTTGTTGCTTGGTGACTTTCAGAATTGTAGTTTCCCAAATGGTTAAACCGCCCATGTTAATACATAGACCCACTACCAACACTCTGGCTTAAATGATGCCCCATGCCCAGTGTAGTGTCCTACTTTTGAATACAGCCCTATAAAACCTGGTCAGTAGTAGTGTATTATTGAGGAATAGGGTACATCTTCACAGTGATGGTACCACAAGTCATTTACCATAGAAAGAAACAGGTGAATCCGAGCCATACAAAGCCTCTACTGAATGATAAATAAATATGAACGCTTGTTTCAAAGTTTGTTACAATCAATTCTGAAGGTTCTGTTGAAGCCTTACTAGCTTGTTCTGAATGATTTAACCACAACATCAGGGATATTGTTTGGGTTGAAGAGCAGGTTGTTATGCATGATGAAAATTGTGTGTTACTTTGCTCAAAATACATTCACACGTCACATTTTTGGCGCTGCCTGCCCCGCATTTGACTTTAAACAGTGTGGTTTATCCTTTTTTCCCCAAGAGAACCTCAAATTTCTCAGAACATCCTGACCTGTAAATGATAACAATAAACAGAATATAGACCTTTCGAAAAACTCAAATCATTCATGATAACTTCATTACAGCATCCACAGACAAATCCTGACACTGGATCCAAGGCCGCATTCCATACGAAATGGAAAAATGTAATTTGTAATCAATAGAAATGAGCTCACTGGATCTGGAGCCACATTAAACTTGAAATAAAATGTTTTAAGTTATTATACATTTTTATCTAACCCTTATTTAACCAGGTGGGCATGTTGAGAACAGTTTTTCATTTGAAATGGCAACTAGGCCTGCAAGATAAATCGTTATAAAATTGCAATCTCCATTCACCCCTTTTCCCGATTTAATTTTAAATTACTTAGACTGTTTTTTTCTTGCACAGACATGTTCAAGGAGTTCAGATAGAGCCTGTGTCAGGGCCAAATTTGGTTCAATGTGTTATATATCAGTATTTTTGGTAGCCTGTTGTAATTAAATAGCCAGTATGTACTTTATTTTCTATATTCATTGAAGCCTCTATGTTTACAGGCTTGTGGTGATGCGCAATGCGCTATAGGTGCCAAAAAAACCTATGTTTGGTACTGTCAATTTGTTTTGTCATGGTTCATATGTGCAATAAACATTACACTTCATGAGAAAAGAATTGTGGCAGAGAATCGTGATATCAATTCTAAGCAAATAAATTGCGATGAATATTTTTCCCCAAATTGTGCCTAATGGTGACCTGGCCAAGATTAAGGTGCAAAGGTGCAAGATGACATAAAGTTACACATTAATTTCACATGTTAAACATGAATTACCCAGGTGAATAAAATAGAGTAAAAATAAAAAAATACAGGTTGCAGAAGTTCAGAGTAAATGACGTAAGTACAGTTGTGCTCAAAGGTTTACATACCCCTGTACTGTAAAAAATTGTTCCGTAAAAAATTGTAAACCGTACTGGTAACACATATACTAGTACTTTTTTCTATTATTTAGTAGTACTTTTTTCAATACTACACAATACAACACAATAAATAAATTAACACGAAGAGATATTACTTTGTAACGGACATCTACTGTGTTTATAAAGTATTTTCTATTATTGTCTTGAAGAAAATGTCCGGAAAATAATTGAAAAGGTACTGGCAACAAATTACCGGTACCTTTTACTGTTTTGTCACTGATATTTTTTACAGTGTGGAGAATTGGTAATAGAATCGGTAAAGAAAACATGAGTGAGCAGGCAATATTTTTTCGCGCAGTAAGGCTTCTTTCTGGTAACTCAATCTTTCAGCTCATTTTTGTAAAAGTATCATTGTATTATGCTCCTTGAAACAACCACACTGTCTTTTTCCACATCAGCCTGTTTGTTTATCTATGTTACCTGTGGGTATTTCTTTGTATCCCAAACAATTTTTCTTGCAGTTTTGGCTTTCTTGGTCTACCTGACCTTGGCTTGGTATCAAGAGAACCCCCGAATCTTCCACTTTGTACCTTATTACACAGGTCTTTTGACAGTTCTTTTCTGTTCCCCGTGGCTCAGTATCTAGCCTGCTCAGTGCATCCACGTGAAAGCTAACAAACTCATTGGCTATTTATACACAGACACTAATAGCAAATCAAAATGACACAGGTGTGGGAAATTAACCTTTAATTCCCATTTTCACCTGTGTGTCACCTTGTGTGTCTGTAAACAAGGCCAAACATTCAAGGGTATGTAAATTTTGTCAGTATGGTTTACAAAGGAGACAAACAACTATGTGATAATTTATGGCGTCAAATGATCACTATCCCTACATAATGGTCAGATGATTTGCATGAAATTTCACAATTTCTGCCAGGGTGTGCAAACTTATGAGCACAAAATAATATGTACAGTTAGTGCAACATAAATATGAATCAGAGAGGTAGATTAATTGGTAATGTAAAGTGGCATAGCAATAACAATGCAATATAAATGATGCACACTGGATCTAGGGCTGAAATTTATTTGAAATAAAAAAACATGTATAGAACACAGAAAGGAGAACACTGGAACTGCATTCCATTCAAAAGTGAGCACCTACAGGACACATGTTTGGCCTTGTGACTCTCACAAGGCCTGGAGTTATTTCTGGCATACTCAAGATACATATACAAGCTCAGGACCCCTATCCTGAGGGCTGATTTTCATAAAGTGCCACTTGATTAAAGTTCTCTGTCTCCAGATCAGGTTATTGGCTAGGATCAAAGGCTTGGCGGGACAGTGCTCAGTGACTTGGCATGGACTGACGCTTGTGCAGTTAACAGGATTAGTCAAGTGACAGCTCTCAAGAGCAAGAAGGAGTTACAATGAGGCCCAGGGGCACCTAAACTCTTACACTTAAAATGTATTTGGATAATATCAACGACTTCATTAATGACAATTTGCTGACAGGGAAAAAATAAATGTTTTGTCGCAAAAGCCAACAGATTTCGATACCGGGTTGGTGGCAGAATGTTTTTTAGTTTCAAACTGGAGGAACTGCCTCAGAATTGAATCAACCTCCACCCCAGAGCTCCAGTCATAATGTCTAGTGGGCACCGTTCCTACTTTACAAACCCACTGGTGTTCAAAATCACAAATGAATCACACTAACATGAACAGATTGAATTGACCGAGAGTCGATTCTTCTCCAACCAGGCAAAGACACAAAGATATAAAAATTCCCCACAAATAAATGACACATTTCTTAACTCTCCACAAGTGGTGAGGGGTCTGATTGATTTTCGGTGAACACCTGACTTAATGGAGTCATAATGAGCATATGGCTTTGATGTTGCCTATCAGGTAAAGGCCGTTTTTTCATGACCACACTCCCTACAGCTAAACATTGTAACATTTATTTCCATGACCTAGCATTGTATATGCTTCTTTGATCATGACCTCATCTGAAACTTCAAAAGGGAGGCTATTTGACTTTGTACTCATCCGTGCCAGAAAGCAACGTCTGTTCTTGGAAGCCCCTTTCAAAACGTATCCTCATCCAGACTGGCAAATCATGCATCATTAGAGCTTTCGGCTCACACACAAAGAATGCTATTTTAAAAAAATCTGAGTGGGGCACAAATAAAGCAGTTTGCAACCAACTCCCAAGAAGAAAAGGGACATTTTCCAAACACAGTTCAAAGTGGAAGAAACATAACCAATTGGATGGACAACTGAAAACTGAAGGGAGGTCCGATGGCCCAAACAAGGGAGGTCTCGGTTCTAAAGAAGTGCACTAGGGAATTTGGTTCTATTTGGAACACATATAGCTCCTCATACTGTGGTTTGAATCAAGATCGGTAATAACTGAATTATTAGAGAGGTCAAAATTTCTATCAAAAACATAATCTAAAACTTTGGACCGGTAGTTAAATCGCTAGTTGTGTCCATGGCTAAACACCTGCTAAATGAGCTGTGTGATAATTGTCATGTCTAAGGGGATTACCGCTGCCATGCTTGGCGACAATTGGAGTCAATAAGTGGTCAGTGTAGATTGATATACGTCATCTGCTTCTGAGCAGCTGAACAGCAGCCGTGGTCACTTGATCTTAAGTGGGGAGGACCACAGTGAATGGAACGGTGCGTCACGCACCAAACACAGTGTGCAATACCGCTCCATTTCCCCCAGTTGGGCCAGTAATAAGAGGCCATCCTCCTCAATTAAGGTTCACCGACCGCCACTGCTGGACATCATTAACTCTATGTCTTCAGTCTGCATTTGTGCAACTGAAACTGACAAAATACAAAGCATGATGTGACCTTGTGAGCTGTATGTTAACAGACATTGGGTTTTACTGTATGTATCAAGGGTCTTGGAGTATAAGGGCTGACTTTGGATCATTTAGTTCAAAAGAAAATAGGTTACATTGGAAAAGAAGATCTGATGCTAAATCACTAAATCAACATTCTCCTCACGAACCGCCAGACAGTTCACAGTTTTGTTGTAGCCCTGACCAGGCACACCTGATTATCAAGTCCAGTCATCAAGTCTTTCATTAATGAATCAGGTGTGCCGGTTCAGGGCTACCACAAAGCTGTTGAATTTCTTGTGGTCCTTGAGGAGAGGGTTGTATAACGTTATTCTACACTGTAAAACCATTAATCCAAATGAGACACTTTTTGCATTATACTGAGCCAACAACATGAGAAAATAATAGTTAAGCATTGACCATTTTAAAGTTTAGATTCAGATTCAATTGACCAGAGAAAAATTATAATGGGAGAAATATACATTTCCAGTCAGTGCACAGTGCACAATTCCTAATGAAGCTAATAGTGATAAAAAATGTCCCTTAAAATAAGGTGGATGGACACTTTGGAAAAACCCATCTAAATTTTGTTTTGATTCAAAAGACTGTATGGCAATGATGGTGAGTATATGGGGTAGACAGCGTCTAAGAGTACCATGGGTCTGGTGTAACCACTAGATCACTCTCCTCGGGGCACACCAGAAAGTTTTGAGGTTGTCACAAGTATTGGTCTCCACAAAGTTTGCTGCGTCAGTGTTGATGATGGCAATTTGCACCAGAATGAATAATTATTTTAACATCTCAGGTCCCTTTTCATATTTTGCACCTTGAGCATATCTCAAGGTGCATATCTTTTGCTTATCTGTTGTGTTAAAATTGTCAATTTGGAATAACATTTTTTTTAAAATAAAGTTATGGAAATATTTGTTAGTCTGTTTATCCGATTCATCGATTAATCAAAGAAATAATCAACTGATTAATCGATTATCCAAATAATCGTTAGTTGCAGCCCTGCAAAATATGAAAACGGACCTGAGATGTTAAAATAATTGTGTCTACAAAAAAATGATAGAAACAGCTTTTATAGAACATAGTTGTAAATAACCTTAGTCCTAAAAACGAGAGAGGTCTGTTGAATAGTAATTTCGTTGCTTTATGTATTTTACCTGTTTATGCTTATTTTGACTTATTTACTGTTTTTGATTTAGAATGACTTTAATTTTGAAACAGACTTTGGCGTTTTTACTGTGCACAACAGCAGTAAATCACATAGTGAAACGTTTAACAAATTAGTATCCCCTGAAAAGGTACAAAGTTACCATATGTTGTAATACTTTAATAGTAAGATTTGGTTTGTGTTTTAAATTAGTTTTGCACTATAACTCTTTCTATTTGTTTCACTTGAGCGCTACCGGGTAGTGTTAATGAGCTTGCTAGATTAACGTTAGCTCTACCGCATCTGCTCTACCACAAACATTAACTAGCCAGCTAGTTAAATACACTTGTTGTGCAATGTTGAAGTGTATTGATTTAATAGACCTTTTAAGCTGGATTGCGACCAAACACTGGCTATTTGATAAATAAGAACTACCTGCTGTTTACCTGGGTTAACTATTCCTCATTTCAGAACGCAACGTATGCTATTTTTATGTAGAAACTTACTCTGCTATTGAGTCTCCTTCACTTATCGCTCCAACCTGTTTTCTTTTCAAGTGCTCCCTCGTTACGGTCATGCTCCGGTGCCATGCCATTTATGTTTTACAGAGGCTGCACATAAAACTTTTTAGTTGAATTTAAAGTGAAGTTCTGCCATAATATCGAAGATTTAAGTCAGACAGTTTAAAAAAAATCTTTAAGCGACGTAGCTCCACCACACAGCGAACAACAAAATAGACCCAACGAATCGATAATGAAATGCGTTGCCAACAATTTTAATAAACGATTTTTATCGATGTCATCGATTCGTTGTTGCAGCCCTAGTCTTGTTTATATGCACCAATATTTCACGCCCACTCTGGGGTTGCCATAAAATGTACAATGTTTATGGGTCCATCAGTGGCAGTGCCCTGCACAAGCCTACTTAAAAATCATCTTCAGCAGTCTATTTGCGTCAATTTACATGATAAAAAAGACCTCCTTAAAAATAGAAAACCTGCTGTTGATCAGCTAAGCCCACTCACCAGTTTCTTGCCTTCTATAGCTTAAGATATGGTAACGTGGGATCGCTAAATGTTACTATGAGAAAATCGAGGACACGGATATGGAGAAAAAAGTTATCAGAAGTAATGTTTGACGCAATGCTAGCTAACCAACAGCAAGCAAAGTCAAGGGTAATATTTCTAGATGTTAATCATACTAAATCCATAGGTAGGGCTATGCACCATTTGAAAATAATGAGGTTTGTCACTTTCGTTTTAAATGCTTCTCGGTGGCATCAGTGAAAAAGCCGGGACTACCGACACATTACCGAGAGAGAGGCTTTCAGAGTCAGAGCGATACCAGGTCAGCAAGCTGCTAGCCTCAATTTAGCACTAACCCTAATCTAGCATAACAAAAACTTTGGGAAAAAGGTAGCGTAGGGTAGGCTATACTTTAATATTACTGTACAACTAGGCCTAGTTTAAATGTTTAATAAATTACGTGACTAGTAGATTATATAACATTATAATCCAAAAAGCTCCTAACCTCCATTGATCTCACCAGTTGCCTGTAAGACGGGAGGCGCGGCGGCAAATTTTTTTTTGCAGTGGCAGTCTGGCAGACACCGTAGACAGTAAAAGATACGCAGCAAGAAACACTAGTGGTTCACGCTTGCGCGCATACTGCTGTTTTGGCGCTCAGTGTTCAAATTTGCTTATTTCCTATTTACTTGTTTGGTGGAGGCAATCCAGGAATTACTGTTGGTGAAATTATAATCAGACCCTCTCAGACACCCCCCCCCCCACCCCACCCCACATAAAAAACTCTTCGGATCTGCACGATTCACGCAAGTCTCCCAAACTGATGTGAAAAAAGCGAGAGGCACCGAAAAGCGCGCCGTTTGCATCCCTGCACAAAAGGACCAGCTGCCATCATGTCAGTGATTGTCTTGTTAACACAAGTGAGAGTGTTGACGAGGACAAGGCTTGAGAATGACCGACTGGAAGCTTTAAAAAGGAGGTTGGTCCTTGAAATCAGTGTTCTTCCTCTGTCAACCATGATTACCTGCAAGGAAACATGTGCCATCATTAGGGCTGTAACGATACACCAAACTCACGATCTGGTTTGTATCACGGTTTTTGACCCACGATTTGATACAAACCTCAATTCTTTTTTGGGGGGGTGAGAGAAAAAATATATATTTTTAGTAAATAACATTTAAAAAACCTGTATAAACTGACCAAAGAACAATATTAACTATGCTAAATATTAACAATATACCTAAGTATAACAAATAAATAGCCAAAGCTATAACACTTATGTTGTCTTTGTAACAAAATACTGTTGAAAGACAAACGGAACTAAACTCCATTGTGGAGATGATTCAGGCATGTTGAAAATCCTTCTTCAATCAAGTTCTCTTACATTTACAAAGTAAATGAAATGGCTTCTGTTTCACACTCGCGACCAGCAGTTCAAACTAATTAGATGAAACTCCACAAAGCCTGGCTGTTCAGTCGGTAGAAAGAATTGTTCAAAAGTATTACATGGCTCCACACTGTCTGCGCTAATGAAACAGAACGAGAACGTGGAGATTAACTGCTCAATGAGTGGGTCGTTATTTTCGTTGCTTTGAGGTACTGAGAAAGATGCACAATTTAATACGAATCACAATAAATATGTTTCAGTAAACAAATCTGCAAGGACACAAATAAAATATCATGAACAAACCTCACAAACAGACAAAGCTTATAAAGGTAACTAACGATCAAATTAGCTGCGTTGCTGTGAGGTTAACTCATGGAATTGCCGCAATCACCTGCTATTACTATAATCTGCCAGCAGTTGCTAACTAAATGTTGCTCAGAGAAAGCCCTTATGGTTTCTTATGACAAAATACAACTGAACAAAAATAGCATGAATGTCGAATTTCTTTGAGACCTTAGAAAATGAGATTTAGATTATTTAAGTATTTATAAGGATCTGCGGACACGTTCTTCAACTAGCTCAACTTTTGCAGGTAGGTGTCACATGAAAGGTAGTCAGAGGACACCTAATTGGAGGATGCTTAGAGGTAAAATTAAATAATTTATCCTCAACTAGTTTTGTGGTGTAGGTCTACGTATTTTATAATGTTCACTTCAAATAATACTAATAGTAATTTAAAGATGTGGTGGCATTAGATCTGGACAGGAAGGATAACTCTGAGAGTTGGAAGGGGTGTGTCGCGATTCTGCCCGTCTCAGACCGCGACACAGGTTCTTGGATCTGAGTGTCGCGATTTTGGTTTCATATCACATCGTTACAGCCCTAGCCATCATCATTGCTTTCCACTAAAAGGGGTTCACAGGCAAGGATATTGCTGCTAGTAAGATTGCACCTAAAGATTGCATCTGCACGCAAAGTGAGGCGATATAATTTTGTAGGAAGGCCTCGTGTCAAGAAGGGCAGCAAAGAAGCCACTTCTCTCCAGGAAAAACATCAAGTACATACTGATATTCTGCAAAAGGTACAGAGATTAGACTGCTGAGGACTGAGGTAGAGTCATTTCCTCTGATGAATCCCCTTTCTGATTGTTTGGGCCATCCGGAAAACACAATGTCCAGAGTAGACAAGGTGAGCGCTACCATCAGTCCTGTGTCATGCCAACAGTAAAGCATCTTGAGACCATTCATGTGTGGGGTTGCTTCTCAGCCAAAGGAGAGGACTCACTCACAATTTTGCCTCAGAACACAGCCATGAATAAAGAATGGTACCAACACATTCCCCGAGAGCAACTTCTCCCAACCATCCATGAACAGTTGGATGATCACCAATGAGTTTTCCATCATGATGGAGCACCTTTGACACTTATGGAATAATTGTAATTATACTTCAGTATACTACTGACATTAAGATCTAAGAAAATTTAAGCTGCAAACTTTGTGTAGACCAATACTACACGACTGTACAATATCAAGGAATACATATTTCCAGTGTTTGTAAGCTGGTCAATTGAAAGACAAAGTAGTTCCATTCTTATGGCTCAATTTCTACAAATACCACTTTTAATTAAATTAAGCAATTATACCACTTTACCAATACCTGCAGCACTAGTGTCATTGCACAACAAGTGTTTTCTGAAATTGAAGTATTGAGGTCTGAAAGCTCCTACATACAGTAGTTTCGGTCAGAGACTTTTACACATTTAGTCGTGTCAGTGCTTCAAAGTTCTATAAATAGAAATGTTGTTTATTTACTTACAGATCTACTCAGCCTACTACACATTTTTAAGTTAACCCCCCCCCCCCCTTTTAAATAGCTACAATTCTATGTAAGGTATAACTGTATAATTGGTGGCATTGTCCTAATCCTACATACACTAGTTATAGAAAGATATCAGCCTTTTCACATTTTATCGAGTCACTTCTTTAAAGAGCCATGCATATAAATTTACATAATTTTTACTTACATATCTACACATCAAACTACACCCTTTTTACAACTTAATAATGCAGAAGACACCCCACTGAAGAAACTGAGCATAAACTGACTTGCTCAAGGGCACCACAAAATTTGGCCAACTTGGAAAGGAAACGTGAACCAGCAGGTTCTGTTTGCTATTCTGACTCCCACAAAGCCACCGGATGATCTTACATGAGTTGCTTAACCCTTCCCCTCCCTTTGAATACCCACAATGAGATATAATTGAATAAGTGGAGTGACTTTCTCAGGCATTTGTTAAATTGCTGTTATTTTCCGGATGAAGACTGACTTCTGTTAGCTAGTGAATTACAAAGCAAGTCTCAACCAGGAGCATGGTACTTTAAAAACATCTGTTATGACTGCCTATTAAGTTAGGAGTGGACACATATCTAATTTAGTTTTCAGTTTAGCATTCTGATGTTTAGTAGATACAGACAGGTGAAAAATAAAAGGAAAATTCACACTATTTTCATCCTCATCAAATCATTCAGTTACACTTAAATGTTCCTCTGTTTTTTTTTTGTTGCCCGCATGTTGTTTACATTTTCATTTACATGCATAAAACATAATCTGTGATATTTCAGAGCTGTATCTTTTAAAAAGGAAAGCATTCAGAGGGCACGTCATGTGTGACAAAATAGTCCAGTTGTTGTACATCCTCCCTACAGCTCAATTCAGGTTTAGGGTCCCATGTGGCACATTGGCCTCGACTTACCAAATGCTCCCCTCTTAGCAAACACTGAAAGCACAGCTTGTCATGTCATCATTGCAATTTCTGTTCAAATGGCAAAATATGGACATCATAGTGTAGAGGTTTTTTATTTATTTCAAAATATTAATTTAATACATTTTGTACAGCTTATGTAAGCTGGTCACTGGAAGATATATACTGTAGTTCTGTTCTCACCATGCTACTGTACAAATAGCACCTCTAAATAGGTTTGAGCAAATAAAGATTTTCCTATCTAAACACAACAGTTACATTTTATTTTATTTTTTGTTTTTTACATATTGTCTACTGATGTTTTACTTTACACTTTATTCTTACCAAAAAGTGGTAGAGGATAGAGGAGAGGTTTTACTGAAAGAGTGGCGCAGACGGTTCAGTGGTTAGAGAGTCAGACTTGTAGTAAGGGCGTCTGCTAATTACTCAAATGTAAATGTAACGGTACGGATCCACAGAAGTGCTGCCTTCCCGGGATGCTATGCGGGCACGTTGAAGTCGTGTGACGTCACCCATAGGAATAGAGCGAGGTGCGACGCAACAGAAGTGTAGCACGGACAAGTGGATCCATACCGTAAGAGAACTGGTGTCATGTCTGCTCCAGCGACCTCTAGCTGCTGACGATCCAACTCCCCAGAGTTTTAGAACTCACTACCCCCTTCTGCTCACCGATGCGGCACCTCCACAGAGTTCTACACTCTGCTATTACGTGCACCTGTTTCACCTATTTAAACCCGTTTTGGTTGCACTCATTGTCGGTTATTGTCGCATTCTGTTTCATGTCTGTTTATAGTAGAGTTGTGTTCATTACCTATTGGAGTAGTCGTCATTCACGCCTGTTCGAGACCTCTGTTGTATTTTTCAGTCTCTGGGAAGGTTTAACATTAAAGACTCACTTTGACTCAGCATTTGTCTCCTGATTATTGCTGGTAGAAGCGTGACAACAGGTCCCTATTTGATGCAAACTGTAGGCAAACGCTGAGATGCTGGACCACCCAAGGCCTATTGACCATGGCAGGAGTTTTCAAAGAAATTGTTAATGCCTGAGTATGCATTAAAGTAAATGGTTCGGTTATGTGTTCAAATCCTTAACACGTCTGGCTTAACAAACAAAGGAGCATGAGTGTTGGAGACAATTAAAAACTGGAGATTCAAACCGATTCCTCCAGATGTGTTGTGTTTATTTAGGAGGAACTCCCCCGGATCCACCAGACATTCCCTGGTGATGCATACACAACTCAGATCCAAGTAAAACAAAGGTTGCTCTACTCCAACACTGTGCATACTGTGTTTCCACCTTCCTATAGCTTTTCAAATGTTGTTACCTAGTTCCCATTTCACTTTACTTTTAAAGTCATCACATTCACCCTTGAGTGACCACAAGCCTTTAGTTATGAGTGGTAATTGGCTCACATGGGAAACGCTGTAATGTTTGTTTGTTTAAGTGAGACGTGTGTGTGTGTGTATAATATCTGTGTGTTAGTGGATATGTGCACACGTGGACTCATGCCTGCCTGACCACCTCGGTATGTGTGTGCATTTCAATCACACTCATTCAGACATGATCTCATAATGACTTCCTGAATGTTTTGTTATGTTCTTCATACTTCAAATCGAAAATTAAATGTCAGGCACCATGGAAACAGAGTGCATTTCCCACCAGTAAAAAGGCAACGCCCTGGAGAAAAGATGTCCTTCATTGGAGGGGGTAACTGAAGAGACCAATCTTTGTAAATCAGGAAGCAAAGAGGAGATATGGAGAGGTCAGCAGAAACACGGAAGAGAAATGTGATAGACCAGGAGAAAGGAAATGCACAACCATTGATTTCCTCAGAAGGGCTTAAGGTGGGTGTTTTTCAAAACCCTTCCACCCAGGCTGTTGTACTAAACGACATTCTATTCCCTGATGCACCACACAGAGCACTAATAGTCCCCGGACACCAGTAGAGCACATGATTTACGTCTTTAAATTCTGAAGTCTGTGACCATTGAAGCTATAGCTAATTAACAGCCAGATTAACAAAGCGTTGCTGTGTAGATGGCTTTAAGGGGAGCACAGCACATAAAACTTTGTGTGTCTGCTCCAGTTGATTCTGAACATAAATCTATTTATTATAGGTTTTTTCCCTAACCTATTTACGGGATATTTAAATGTACTAATTATGACCCGTTGGACTTTTTTATTAAATGCATCTCCGACCAGGAAGTCGTTAAGATCGGTATGACCTCTTACACACACACACATCGATCTTAACGACTTCCTGGTCGGAGATGCATTTAATAAAATAGTCCAACGGGTCATAATTAATACAGAGGTCACGCTTACATAAATGACGCCCTGAACTGACCCACCTGTAGGAGTTGCTAGAATGCAGTGTTTCAAGGAAATCCCTGCAAACATTGTAGCCTTCAACAATTCAAGATGCTGGGCCAAATCCTCTGTCTCGTTTAGATTGTGGTGGACAGCTTGGACATGAACATCTTGTTCATGTAACACATAATAAAATGAACAGGTGACATTATTATTTGTGTCCTTGTGCTTTGGCACTAAAACACTTGACATCAACTCAAGGGTACATTAGCTTTTATCTAAGAGCTGTCCCCAGTTAAAGTGAACTAAACATGGCCATGTGTTGCTGTTACTCTGAGGCCATCGGTTGCTCTTAAATCATATTGTTTCAGACACAGTCACTTAAGAGCCCTTGCAGGCTTTAATTCCAACGCGATGACAGCTGTTTTGCATCTTTGGAGTGGATTGTTCTAGCAGGGTCGAATCAGCCCAAGAGTTGGATGGATGATTTCAGCCTACTATCTAGACACAAAGACAGGCAGACAAACAAACAGGTGGGCAGACATACAAACAAATGCACATATCGGAAACAGCTGGACAGCAAAACAGACAGGTAGCCGCTGACGTCATGGTACTTTACAACTAGGACCAGCAGAAGATTTAAATATGAACTGAAACCGTAACAACGCTCAGGTTATTTGTGGAGAATATTTTAGTGTTGATGGTACCAAAAACAGGTCTGCATCGTATGCAATTAAAGAGTGGCATCATCGCATTGTCAACTTCCTTGAGCACAGGCCAATAAGATAGCACTGGGTCATTGTGACAAATACTAATAAGTGATTGTGTTGAGAAGATTAGACCTGGCATCCTAAGGATTGTTGAGTCTGACTGTGTGTCTGATGTTAAGTCTGACCTTGCCACAAGGGGAATATCATATGAGTAAATTTATTTCAACTGTCCAACACCTCACTAACATCTAGCAAAAGTACTCCATCTTTTGAAATCTTCATTGTTGTGTAATCATTTAAAACATGTTTCTGACTAACCGATAGGATGCACATAATAGACTGAAAATGTAATGGGGAACATAAGAAAACTACCGAAAAATAAACCTCTATAATTTTCTACAAAGTGTTTAGGTCGTAACTTTCTCATTTCAGTTAATAATGACTTTCGATAATCCTATTGTCATTAGTTAGCATACCAGTTTTTAACTGGATTGAAGTTGTGGATTAATGTGGGGGGTGCTGCTGCGATCCAGATGCCATTTGTTCCTTGTCTACATAAGCAACCTAATCCTCCTGTATGTATGTGCAGAAATGAGAAGCACTAGAGCACTCAGCCTTGCGGTATTCCAGATTGATGTGGACACTAAACCATGCAGCTGTCTTTTAATCCTGGTTTGGTGAGAGAGAGGGTGAATGTTTAAGAGGGAAATCTGACACTACCGTCACCTGGCTCTGGACTACAGGACAGTGGGGCAGGGGATTGGAGGGCAGCCAGGGGAGGATTTGCTTCTGAAATGGGCCGTTTTGTGTTTCTGAGCTGTTCTGCATATATTCTAAGTTCTGCGCCACCAGTCACCACACACCCACACTCAGCACTATCCACATCCACGTATTGGCCCTTTCTATCTGCGGATTACTCACACACAAGTCAGAGAAACCAATACACACGTAAAAGCAGATAGATACGTGTCCTAAACAGCTGGCTGAAATACACACACATTGCAGCATGGCATAAATAGTGCAAATACTTTTTTAAATTCTGCACCTACATTTTTTTGTGTAAGCCTGAAGTTCAGCCTATTAAAAATGCCAGCGTAGACTCAGAGCTTTCCACACACCGGTTTGATGTCCTGACAAGGTATGTGAGAAGCAGAGGTTCCCCTACGGAAGGAGTTTACAGAGACTTTCTGCAATCCCATGGCCTATCAATCACTGTGTCGAGATGGGCTCAGCTGGGATTCTTCCCCTCATCATGATGTCCCAGAGTGGACGCCTGTACTGCACCCGGACCACAGAGAACAGCAGCAACGGTCAGGCCTCGCTTGAAATGGTAATCATCACCACCTTAAAAACACATTTGCACGTATTCATGAAAGCTTATTCATGAAGGAGTGCAGATGAAAGGTCAAATGTGTCACATCCCTTGCCTATTAGTGATGATTCAAAGTACATTACATTTCATACCTCAGCATTTGTACTGAGAATGTTAATGTAAAGGAGCCGCTGTGCGTTGTTTTACTAGATGAATAGTGGCCGTTCATACCAGGTGTCTTCTTTGACTCTGTGGTGTCAAGGTGCCAAGTGAGCCTGAGGTACTGCAGAAGGAAAAACACAAGTCTGAGGTACTGCAGAAGGAAAAACACAAGTCTGAGGTAGTGCAGAAGGAGAAACACAAGCCTGAAGTACTGCAGAAGGAGAAACACAAGCCTGAGGTACTGTAGGAGGAGAAACACAAGTCTGAGGTACTGCAGAAGGAGAAACACAAGCCTGAGGTAGTGCAGAATGAGAAACACAAGCCTGAGGTACTGCAGAAGGAGAAACACAAGCCTGAGGTACTGCAGAAGGAGGAACACAAGCCTGAGGTACTGCAGAATGAGAAACACAAGCCTGAGGTACTGCAGTAGGAGAAACACAAGCCTGAGGCAGAACGAGAAACACAAGCCTGATGTACTGCAGAAGGAGAAACACAAGCCTGAGATACTGCAGAAGGAGAAACACAAGTTTGAGGTACTGCAGAAGGAGGAACACAAGCCTGATGAACTGCAGAAGGAACTCAAGCCTGAGGTACTGCAGATGGACAAACCCAAGCCTGAAGTATTGCAGAAAGAGAAACACAAGCCTGAGCTACTGCAGAAGGAATAACACAAGCCTGAGGTACTGCAGAAGAAGAAACACAAGCCTGAGGTACTGCAAGAGAAAGACAAGCCTGAGGTACTGCAGAAGGAGAAACACAAGCCTGAGTTACTGCAAGAGAAAGACAAGCCTGAGGTACTGCAGAAGGAGAAACACAAGCCTGAGGTACTGTAGGAGGAGAAACACAAGCCTGAGTTACTGCAAGAGAAAGACAAGCCTGAGGTACTGCAGAAGGAGAAAGACGTGTCTGAACGCAAGCATCGATGAGATAGAGGACACTGTGATCGTCAAGCCTCTGTGAATACATACTGCCTCTACCTAGCAGTGACATCAGGAGTGCACAGCCAAGATGGAGAGAGCATGACATCAATATACTGCAAGGGCACCTACCACCTAAACAAATATGTATCCCAAGACATTAATTGTTTGACTGTAAAACAGTGACCCTTGACTATGGCTTGTTTCGCTGGTGTTGCTTGTCCTGTCAAACTCAGGAAAGAAAATCCTAACTTAGCTTTCGTTAAAGAAGCCTTTTGGGATATCATAAACACACCACAATTGCATGAAATGTTATGAGCTGGATTTGTGTTATATAACAAGAAATTGAAAAATGTTTTGCATGCTGTAACACATTTTAATGAAATGGGTGTGGTACTAAAATGGATGATGAGGTACAAAAAAAGGGACATCCTATTATGATATACAGTATTGAACTGACATGTTCATTCAGTTTACCTGGTGAAACTTAATCAATAGAATAGTAGAAACAGTGGAAACTGTTCCATGTTTTAAACCAGTCAGTATATTTACTTAATAATAACAAGATCAAAGGAGAGTGGTATTGTACAATGTAAAGTGTTCTTATGCACGATGCAACACAGTGCCTGTATACAGCCCTTATCTTTGGTATAATTGGCAAAAGTACACTGAATGAAATGGACAGTTGCAGTGTCAGGTTTACTTAAAAATAATATGTGTGATTTACACAAACATATTGTGTACACAATATTTGTTTAAATCACACATAATATTTTTAAGTTAATCTGACAACGCAATCTTCCATTTTATTCAGTGTATTTTGTTTGCAATATAAACATGTTAACGATATATTAATAACCGTAAAAATCTTTTTCGTCATACCCAAGGTATAGTGTTTTATGCCATCATTTTCAGCTAATAAGCGTTCATGGCTCAAACCCCTAATTAGGCAATAAGTCATAGGGGTGTGGTATACTGCAAATATATCATGGCTAAGATCCTTTCTTAACCACGATGAATTGCAAAGGGCCTGGATACAGCAATTATATTTGCAGTCTGGGATTTTTGCAATTAACAAGGTATTTTTAAAACCTATTTGGCCTGGATGGGTAATATGGTGATTATATACACATAAACTCTAAGTAGGATCACTGTCATAAATCACATAGAGCAGTGGTTCTCGACCTGTTCTGGGGATTTCCAGTCATGCCATATATATGCATTCCAGATCGAGCACACCTGAATGAACATGGTACAAAATGGCCAAGATCTTGGCTGCTGGAATCAGATGAGCTACTTCAGGGCTAAAACAAAACTGGGGGTCCCCAAGAGATGTTTGGGAACCACTGACACAGAGCATAAATACATGACATGGCAAAACAATTTATATTACACTTTTAGGTCAATACAGCCACTTATAGAACCAATGGCCATTATCACAAACTGTATATTTAAGTGTGGTTTATGGCCAATATTCCACAAACCCAAAATGAGATGTTGCTATGATAGACTGCTTATCAAAAGAATTACAACAGTAAAATGTTATGCGAGGTCACATCTGTTACAGTCTCATTTATCACAACTTTCAGCTTCTCAGCATTAAGGATTCAAACTGCTTGAATTATAATTATAATAATTTCAGTATTAATAAAAGTATTACAACCAAGGTCTGGGGCATTCCAGGGTATTCTTGTGCATACACATCTTTCCATCTTTCTCATAGATGACAGTGAAAGAGACTGTCCTTTCTTTTGCCAGCCATGAGGATAACAAAAGGAAACCGTGATCATTTCCAAGGACAGAATGTTACGTCTCCTCAGAAAGAAGAAAATGTCTGCTATTGCACAACGGGGCTGACAATTACAAGTGTTAACCTGAAGTAAACTAACTTGCATACTCAGCATTTTTTTTCCTGGTACAAGCTGTAACCAGGGGAAATGGCCAACATCAAAATCCTGTGTGCTTCTGAAGTTCAAATATCTACAGTCTCACAGGGATGGTCACTTAGACAGAACATGTCTGAGTTTAATTTCATAATGTACCATTATTTTTATTTTGCAATAACGACCTGGGAGCAATTCAACTTAACTGTCCTGCTAACGCACAGAATGACAACGCTTTCACTTGGCGGTTGGGGGATTGGGGGCCTTATGGACATCAGTCAAATGTCTTAACTAACAGGCAACCTTGCCGCAACTAAGACAGCTCAGAGTTTTGGCCTAGGATCAGGTCTCCTTGTTTGTTTAATCGTGTTTATTGTGATTTAAATACTTTATGAGATAAAATGCCACAGATGCCTACCATTTACATTGGCAGGGCCGTAATGAGGTTCTGTCTGTAAGCCTCATTCAGTCTGCAGGGCTTGAAAAACCTACCGTCCAAGAAAGCGGGCAGCATGGCAGCTGGGCACCAACGGACATCCAGCATCAGTGTGTCTTATTATTTACAGTTGCCCCTGTCATTGCCCCATCACTGACTTTGAGAAGATCAACTAACACACATTTCAATTGAAATCCCATAAAATAATGAAGCAAGATGTAATGGTGAATCATTTCACTATAGAGTTAAGGAACATAATCCATAAAGATTGCATGAATTACAGCATAACTGCTTGTAACAAATTAAAAAAACAACACATGTTAAGGAATAGAAAGAGGATGTTCCGATCTTAAAATTGAGGACTATATAGGCTACATAAAAACGAGACTGGTGTCAGGAGGTTAGCCATATGAATAAACACATTGGTGGATAAACTGGTGCAAAGGGCTATTGCCATTTCATAAATAGTAGAGGATTTAATGTAGACTGTAGACTTGTGTATATCCTATAATGTTCAACAACCGTTTTAAAGCAATAATCAGATTATTGTAATTTGCCAATAAAAACGGTAAAATAATACCGTTAACATTTTTCTCATAACCAAGGTTTGTTCTGTTTCATAACCAAGGTTAGGGTAGAAACAATCTTAAAACTTGGAGGCAACGAACCAAGAAACAAACGTGGAGCGCTTACTGTGTAATTTGGGGCTGGCTTTGCGGTCATTGGGAGGAAGCTGGTCCGCGAACTGCACCCGATGTCCGGACATATTCGATAGAAAACCTCTCAAGAAAGAGGTACGGTCCACAACCGTAGCTCAGTCGCAGTTGTTTCTAAGTATCCCACAACTTCTAACGATATGGATATATCGCTGGGTGAACGTATACTACTAGTTTTTCGTCCGGCACGCATGCAGCTTGAATGTGAATATCGATCCGAACGTCTGTCATTCAGTGTCGCCTTGCTTTATTACGCTGCAGATGCCAATACTGCAGCTGTAGCGGTCCAAGCAGCCTGTGATCCGGAAAAAGCGTCTCCGCTTTTACTAATGCGCTCACCTGACTGACTGTGCGCTGGTTGTGTGTGAAGCCCTTTGGTCCATTCGAGGAGAATGAGAGGGAAAGGCACATGCTACGCAGAGGAAAAGCTTATGTTTTGTATGCATTGCAAAATGTTGTTATAGCTACATTAAGCTACGTCATCACATTTTACTGACATGTGTTAATAATAATATTTCGAGACAGAAACTTCCGTCCAAAAATTGCATTAAGACATTGTTTCGTTACAAATTAACAAGAAAAACAATGTTTTATCCAGATGTGGGCGAAAGAGGAATTGTAATAAACCATTAAGTAAATACAATTGCAACAGAGTAGGCTAGTTTATTCAACTTTAACCTGTTTAATACGCTTTCTCAGTTTTTAATATAAAACTTGGCAACTTCGGCCTTATCTGTCCCATAGGCTATATCACGCCAAGCTATCTTAAAAGCTTGTTGCATCTGGTTATGATGTAGTTGCACAAAGTAGCCTAGGTATACTTCTTCTGTATTGATGTGCAAATTAGATGGCTAAAAACCGAACACAATTTATATAGGCCCTATTTCTTTCTTCTTTTTTTATCACCATTGTACCATACCTCTTTCAATCAATTATGAACCAATTCCATTTGGGGGTATAATGCGCCATCTAGTGGTGATTTACCTTTTTTTAACAGGCAAGTCGACTGAGAACATATTCTTATTTGCAGCAACAGCCAGGGGAGAAGTGGGGGGAAGAAAGGGACTGAATGAGCCAATTGTGCAGGGGAACGAGGCAAATTACAAACTATGTGCAGTGTAAATGCTCCATCTTGTTCTATTATCTTGTTTCATCTAGAATCTAGATTTATCATGTGTGTGTGTTTTGGTTTAACATATTTTAGGACTAGACTTCTTATTAGGATCAGTTTCTTATTAGGACCAGACAAGGATAGTAAACATTGGCAAAAATATACCTTCTGCTGCTGCCCGTGACCACAAAGACAATTTCTGTCCTAGGTTTAGGGTGGAGATTAAAATTAGGTTTGGGGTTACAGTTTGGATTAGTTACAGTTTCAGGCATTATGTTTTAGGTTTAGGAATTAGGGAATGTTAGGTTTAGGCATACATGTTAGGTTATTGAGGTTAAGGTGAGAGTGGGGTTAAGGTCCCCGAGGCTAGCTGTGTGTACGCGTGTGTGTGTGTGTGATCAAGCACAGGTATTGAAATATCTAAAAACACAGGAAATATGTCAAGACAGAAAATGCCAAATGTATTACTTCTGTTTTTATTTAGAACAATGTAGCTGTTTGTGCTCCAAGCACTTTATGTAAGACGTAACAACACAGCAGATTTAGCTACAATTACAAGTGTTATAACATAATGTAAAAAATAACTAGGGCAATGAATAGATCAAAAACTAAATCATCTCAAAAGATGTATACCTACATATTTATAGTTCAAAATCCAGTTTAGGACAGGTGCAGATAAAGTCCAATCCATTCACTTCTGACACATCACTGTGCACATTCAAGAATTACTTGGAACTATAATTTTGGGTTTTAGTCTATTTACAACATAGGCTATATCAAAATATAACATGTGCACTGCACTTCAATTCTTTGACAATACAAAACGTACAAAAATAAATTAAGGCAATGTTAAAGTCACACATAATCAAAGTTCAATTGGTTAAGGGATATAAAAGGGAAAGAGCAAAGTGGGACAGAGAGAGCTAGCTAAAGCAAGCAAAATATATAAAGACAGAGAAAGAGAGCGAGGGTGTCGGCTAATACTTAAACCCAGTAATGGGATACGGTTTCAAATGTGACCGTTTTGTTCGATGTACATTTTAGACAGTGATGCTGCCATCGACTTTGCAAGCTCTTCGTCCCGTTTTCTTTGCATCTGAGAGTTACGGAACCAATCGTCATACTCTGGGTTGGAGATACATCTGTCCAGGAGTACATCGTAGTGTCCATTACTGAGCCAACTTAACCAGATTGCGGGTTTGGACGATTCCTCTTCTCCCAGGTAATGCACCATGGTTGAAACCGTGGGACTCTCTAAGCTTCCTCCAGTGGTTAGGTAAATGTTCACGTTCAACATCTGACTCATCGCGAGAAGCTCCGGATAACCCGCCCAGGCGCCGTCCTGTGCTGCGTTAATCAAGAATTCCCCGACATCGCCCTCTATGATGGGGTTAAACTCATCCAAGTGATCAGCAATGTGGTGTATCGTCTGCTCTCTCAGCTCTTTGTGCATGGATTGGTCTCCATACGCGGCTTTACACACCGCCCTGTACAAACAGTTGCCGTCAGGGATGATGTGGAATCTGTACTTGTGTGCCTTTTCCTGAAGGTATTTGTTCTGTTTCTCCACCTCCGCTATGTAGCGCGTCACTTTGTTATTGATTTGATCTTTTTCTGCTACTCTCAATGGAGAGGGATGGGACTCCTGTAAAACACGGAGCTCAAACAGCTGCGATTCGTTTGATGGAGAATCCATGTCTGCGCATTCCCCGTCATTTCCACTATCAAAACATTTCGTCTCCAGCGCCTCCATGTTCTGGTGGAGTTTTGTGTTTACAATGTCACATGTAACGGGGTTTCCCAGCCCATTTGGCATGATGACTCTCTCCTCACACTTTCTGTAATTTGGTCCATCGTTCTTTTCAATATTTATTAGGTTGTTTTCCCGTTCTACGTTTAGATCCACTCGATCTCTCAAGTGATCCATAATTTCCACAATCAAGTCATTATCCAAATTCACATCTTTTTCGCGCGCTTGAATCAGTGAATGGGGGTCCGACGGAGGCCGTTTCGTCTGGGTATCCTTTATGATATGCACTGGTACTGATCGCTCGCCTCCGTCTGGGCGACGAATAATAATCTCTGCAGTAGAAGTGTAGTAGACTGGCTTAATGGAGGCAGCCTCGTAACATGAAAAGGCAGCAGGCATGTTTGCGGTGAACTGATTCTGTCCTACCGGATTCCCGTTAGTAACTGCTGGAGGCCCACTCGATTTATGATTAGCAGAAGAGCTCGTTGTGGTCCTGGACAAATGTTCGGTAGTGTCACCGCTAGTGATAGTTATAGAAACTTTGCGAGAAGACCCGGGATAGTGAGTCAACGCACTGCTGTACAGCTGCATTTTGAAAGATTCGCCTTTATACAAAACCCTAAGCCCCAAGTGTTACGGAAAGATGACAACAAAGACTAAAAATATACGCTTTCATCAGTAACAGCTAAGTTGTGGGGTACGTTTCCATGGATCCCGGATCTTGTTCACGCTGTCACACACAGACCCGAGTTTAGCCATCTTGCGTCAGCGGAGTTTAGCCAATTTTAGACCTGAAAGTGTAACCGGACCCTCGCCGCTTCACCCCCACCACCCACAGCATACAGTTGAAGTAGTGGTAGGTAGACCACTCATGACCACAGCAAAGGAATTAAAAGGATTTGATGTGTCACAGTACACTTTCGGAAGTTCGCCAGCTCCAGTCGGCCGCGTCAGGGCGGCGTCGCCACTCTGGAATGCGCAAAACGTGCCAATATCTACATCACGGTTACGCGCAGGGATATGCGCAGAAAAAAATACTCTTTGAGAGTAAACTGAGGTCCGTCCATAAAAGGATTGCGTTGTGTATTTCATGTCTATGCGCATTTTAGTTGTTATAGGCCCAGGTCAGGATACGGATAAATTATATTTATTTGTATTTTTTACAATACATTATCAATATTTGCAAAAGGTCTGTTAGATAATAGCTTTTAACATTATTATAACACGCCTTATAATGTAGAATGTACACAATAGGCCTTTATAAAGTTAGCTCATATAGGCAATCGACTAAACATTATGTAATCTGTATTACAGGACTTGAGTGTTGTGCGACTGATATACACATTCCATGAGGAGACTACATGGTCTTCACAAGACATTACTCAACTCAAAGAGATCTGGTTAGTAGCTTAAATCGCAATTTTAACATCCTAACATGTGACCTTGTATGTTATAAAAAATCTAAGCAAATGTTGCGAATGATACATTTTATATGCATAGGAGGCTCAATGTTTCAAGCTTACTGTTTTGAAAGGTCCCAGATCCAAGATGTTTGTGATCATATTTTCCAACCAGTTCAAGATTATATTTTCTGGATAGTTTGAGGCATTGTATTTTTTAAAATTATGATTTCCATTCACTGTTTTAAACCCCTCAAGTCTGTGCAAATGACTAAAGGAACATAACGAATACAGATTCTGTGAAGGGCATTTTCCTGGCATGTTTAGGGTTCACTTTCCCCCCTAGAGGGAGGTGTCACTGCAAATCATTACAAAGTTCCAGAGGGCACAAGGGGTCACTAAATGGGTTGGTGAGTATGAAAATTATGGGAAACTTAGGTTATGCTATGGCCTTCACAGTCACCAGATCTCAACCCAATTTAAAATCTACACTCTAAAAACAAATGGTGCTAAATAGCACTAAAAGTGGTTCATGGCTTTTAATCATAGGGGAACCACTTTATGTGCTATATAGCACCTATCTTTAAAAATGGTGCTATGTAGAACCATAAGAGGTTCCATATAGCCCCTTAACCACCCCAAAGAACAGCTGAAGAACCAAACTGGGCTTAACAGGTTCTTTAAATGGTTATGGCGCTATATAGCACCACTACTTCTCCAATCCAAAATAAAATCTAGGATTTGCTTCCTATTCAGAAACAAGTCCTCCTTCACCTATGCTGCCAAAAAGACCCTGGTAAAAATGACCATCCTTCCAATCCTTGATTTCAGGGATGTAATTTACAAAACTGCCTCTACCTCCCTACTTAAAAAGCTAGCCGTAGTCTATAATAGTGCTATTCGATTTGTTACCAATGCCCCATTTAACACCCACCACTGTGACCTATATGCACTACACTCTAAAAACAAAAGGTTCTAAATAGCACTAAAAGTGGTTCATGGCTTGTAATCATAGGGGAACCACTTTAAGTTCTATATAGCACCTACCTTTGAAAATGGTGCATGTAGAACCATAAGAGGTTCAATATAACACCTTAACCACCCCAAAGAACCGCTGAAGAACCAAACTGGGCTTAACAGGTTCTTTAAATAGTTAAGGTGCTATATAGCACAACTACTTCTCCAGCAGTTCTTCAACGGTTCTTCAGCGGTTATTATTAGGATCTTATTCTGAGCTTCCAATATAGTAACTGCTATATTGGGTAAGAAAGCTACTTAAAAAATACAATGTGGAAGGTTTAGTAAAAATAATTAATTCATTTGAAATGCACTTCAGGTTCTCGTTAATAGTTTTCAATGACTGTAGCAGTAACCTCATTCAACACTGCATTTTCCTTTAACAATCGATGCCTGATTTTAAACTTCCAATTAATACCAAGCGGTTGGCCTGCACCTGAGACCTGAGCGTCTCTTTTTATCTCAGAGAAATTCCTTTTCTTTGCGGGTTTCGCTTATCCATGTTGTAAATTCTAAGGGCGAGGCCTCTAATCTGTGCATAAATGTGGGTGTGATATTTAAATTACGATGGATTTCAACCATCTGATTTATCAACACCCGTTCATTCGTACACTAGAATTGGAGTTATAGAAATGTTTTGTAAATCACACGTGAGTCTTGTCGTAAGATGATTTCTACGCTCAGATCTACACTGGTTTCTACGCACGTTTGATAAATGAGGGCCATTGTCTTGTAGGGCCCCCCAACCCACCCACACAATCAAGTTTTTGAATTTTTTGTTACTGTTTGCTGGTAACACCCATAGATTGTACACTCACCTAAAGGATTATTAGGAACACCATACTAATACTGTGTTTGACCCCCTTTTGCCTTCAGAACTGCCTTAATTCTACGTGGCATTGATTCAACAAGGTGCTGAAAGCATTCTTTAGAAATGTTGGCCCATATTGATAGGATAGAATCTTGCAGTTGATGGAGATTTGTGGGATGCACATCCAGGGCACGAAGCTCCCGTTCCACCTAGGGCTGGGAGGTATGGCTTAAATTTAATACCCCGATATTTTTCAAATGTATGACGGTATCACAGTATTTAAAGGTATTTAATTTTTTAAGTAAATGGTTTAAAGAAATTAATTTGTTCGTTCATTATGAATTTTGTTGGAACACCAATAAACAAGGCTAAGTAAGTAAAAGTAGTGCTATTGTTTAAATCTTTATTAAATGCAGGAATACTAATAAATAACTTTGCAACCGCAAAAAAACAAGCCTATCCACTGTCTATGGCTTTAGTACTGAACCGTGGCATGTCATGGCACCACCACAGTACTTGCTTAGGTTTATGAATTACAAAAAAGTCCCACTGTCATTTAAATAGATTAAC
>JACXGM010003648.1:8826-41354 GCA_016801145.1 Umbra pygmaea
CTTTCGGTCATGACCCAGCCTTCATGACCATAGGTGAGGGTAGGAACAAAAACTGCCTGGTAGATCGAGAGCTTTGCCTTCTGGCTCAGCTCTCTTTTCGTCACAACGGTGCGATATAATGAGTGTAATACCGCCCCCGCTGCGCCGATTCTCCGACCAATCTCCCGCTCCATTGTTCCCTCACTCGCGAACAAGACCCCAAGGTATTTGAACTCCTTCACTTGGGGTAAGGACTCATTCCCTACCTGGAGTAAATATGTGAGTTTATGAAATTATAAATGGGCTATTTTTCCCTTTCACTGTAATGCAATAATCTTTTGGGCATGTTTTAAAAATAGACAAGAATTTACTTTTTGCCCTCTATAAATTTCTTAATACTATGGTAGTAATGTTAAGAAATTTGCGAAAGTGCCTTACAGTGCCTTGCGAAAGTATTCGGCCCCCTTGAACTTTTCGACCTTTTGCCACATTTCAGGCTTCAAACATAAAGATATGAAACTGTATTTTTTTGTAAAGAAACAACTACACAATCATGAAGTGGAACGAAATTTATTGGATATTTCAACTTTTTTAACAAATAAAGAACTGAAAAATTTGGCGTGCAAAATTATTCAGCCCCCTTAAGTTAATACTTTGTAGCGCCACCTTTTGCTGCGATTACAGCTGTAAGTCGCTTGGGGTATGTCTCTATCAGTTTTGCACATCGAGAGACTGAAATGTTTGCCCATTTTTCCTTGCAAAACAGCTCGAGCTCAGTGAGGTTGGATGGAGAGCGTTTGTAAACAGCAGTTTTCAGTTATTTCCACATATTCTTGATTGGAATCAGGTCTGGATTTTGACTTGGCCCTTCTAAGAACTTCATATATTTATATGTGAACCACTCCATTGTAGATTTTGCTTTATGTTTTGGATCATTGTCTTTTGTTGGAAGACAAATCTCCATCCCAGTCTCAGGTCTTTTGCAGACTCCATCAGGTTTTCACCCAGAATGGTCCTGTATTTGGCTCCATCCATCTTCCCATCAATTTTAGCCATCTTCCCTGACCCTGCTGAAGAGAAGCAGGCCCAAACCATGATGCTGCCACCACCATGTTTGACAGCGGGGATGGTGTGTTCAGGGTGATGAGCTGTGTTGCTTTTACGCCAAACATAACATTTTGCATTGTTGCCAAAAAGTTCAATTTTGGTTTCATCTGACCAGAGCACCTTTAACATGTTTGGTGTGTCTCCCAGGTGGCTTGTGGCAAACTTTAAACGACACTTTTTATGGAAATCTTTCAGAAATGGCTTTCTTCTTGCCACTCTTCCATAAAGGCCAGATTTGTGCAGTATACGACTGATTGTTGTCCTATGGACAGACTCGCCCACCTCAGCTGTAGATCTCTGCAGTTCATCCAGAGTGATCATGGGCCTCTTGGCTGCATCTCTGATCAGTAGTGATGGTCAAAATGAGGTATTTGAAACATTTGAGACAATTGAACCATTTGTGTCGAGGCTTCGTGAAACGTTTCGAAACTTCTACTTGACAGTTAAATGTGTTACATTTGATGTGAGGCGTCGTGAAACCTTTCGAAACCATTACCCGTCAGTGACATCTGCTGGCAACTTTAAATATGGCACACAACAGTAATTCCACCATGACATGGTTAGACAGAGGCAACTGTGGCACGACTGAACGATTCACGTCCTCCATCACAAACTACAGTTTCGAAACAGGGGTTGATCATTTTAATATGTCAACACTGTGGGTCATTGAATGAAATAGAACCTTTTGAGACAATGAGTGGTCACAAGGTTGCCAGTTCAATTCCCGATTAAGTCAATAGACGTTATCTTTTCCACATTGCCAGTGAGCAGGCGATTCATTTTTTGTCTCGCAGGTTCAACATATATTCTCGCAGGGCAACAAGTTGCAGGGATGGGTAAATGGAATATTGCATGTTAATATAGGTGAGGGAACACCCCTGTATTTTTCGCCCACTACACCAATTCAAGACCAGGTATGCATCTGCTAAGTACCGTTGAACTTCAACCATAGCATTGGCACTAGGACTCTGTATTCTCCTGGTGTCACTGACTCTGTTTTCCAGGAGTGACCACAGGTTATCACCAACCCCTGGCAATAAAACAAATATCAATTTGTATTTGTATAAAGGCCTGCGACCCCTCGCCGGGATACGCAGTTGACAATGTGTGTGTGTAAAGGATTTATACAGAATGTCAAAGATATAAATATATATCCAATAATAATAATAAACATCTGATGTCGTTGGTCCATCTTGTGTCTGATGGCTCAATCTTGCAATACTGTCAAAAATCTCTCAGCCACGGTCTCACGCACTCAAACTGTTCATTTTTGCTGCCTTGTTTTATACCCGATACGTAAGTGTTTTTGACAAGTGCAACACAGGAATCGTTCAATGTCACATGACAAAGTGTTACGACAACACTTTGTCATGTGACCAGCAGTGTTTTTGAAACATGTCTTGATACGTTGTTCCGATGCAGTGATGTGTCGAAAACATAGAGACAGTTCCGACACTTGAATGTCGAGCGGACATCACTACTGATCAGTCTTCTCCTTGTATGAGCTGAAAGTTTAGAGGGACGGCCGGGTCTTGGTAGATTTGCAGTGGTCTGATACTCCTTCCATTTCAATACTATCACTTGCACAGTGCTCCTTGGGATGTGTAAATCTTGGGAAATCTTTCTCTATCCAAATCTGGCTTTAAAATTCTCCACAACAGTATCTCGGACCTGCCTGGTGTGTTCCTTGTTCTTCATGATGCTCTCTGTGCTTTCAACGGACCTCTGAGACTATCACAGAGCTGGTGCATTTATACAGAGACTTGATTACACACAGGTGGATTCTATTTATCATCATTAGTCATTTAGGTCAACATTGGATCATTCAGAGATTCTCACTGAACTTCTGGAGAGAGTTTGCTGCATTGAAAGTAAAGGGGCTGAATAATTTTGCTTGCCCAATTTGTCATTTTCATTTGTTAAAAAAGTTTGAAATATCCAATAAATTTCGTTCCACTTCATGATTGTGTCCCACTTGTTGTTGCTTCTTCACAAACAATTACAGTTTTATATCTTTATGTTTGAAGCCTGAAATGTGGCAAAAGTTTGAAATGTTCAAGGGGGCCGAATACTTTCGCAAGGCACTGTATGCAAGGAAAGTATATGCGAGTGGAGTATATATGTAAGTGCAAGTGAAGTATATATGCATATGCGAGTGAAGGATATATGTATGTGCAAGTGAAGTATGCATGTATATGCGAGTGACATATATATGTATGTGCAAGTGCTTAGTAGCAGTATATATGTATGTGCAAGGGAAGTATTTAATTTTTGCCTAGGTGGCTTCTCATACTGTTAAACAAATAATGTAATAGCACACATAAAATGTAATTAAACACATGCAATCCCTCCAGCCCCTGATATATATCAATGGATTGTCTGAACCCCGAATGTCTGGTGACCCGCCCGGTTAATATTAGGATGATTTCAACGACAGAGGGAGAGAGATCATTCAATTTGCTAACAACGTGTAGGAAAACAATTGCAGGCTATATGCCTCAACAATTTACAGAAAAAATAAAACATAGGCAGAACAATAATATCAGGCAACTTGTAAGTCTTATTCTAACAACCATTTTCATAGAGAAGTAGCCTATCTTAATTTTGCCGGTACAACGGGTAGCTATCGTAATTCCTCTTTTTTATAATAAACATGTCAACCGTAGGCTATTTCTTGATGTTTAAAAATATTAAGAAAGTGGTCTAGGGATAGATGGATAAACAACCCAACCCGTGATATGTGGAAAACTCAGTGTGTGTAATGTGAGTGGTAGGTCAGACATTAGGCTAACGAGCCAGCCACCGGTGTATTGACCGGTATTGACATGACAGCCACTAGCTAGCTATCGCTTCGTCACAAAAAACACTTTACTACAAAAAAGATTAGATTACTTAAAACATGTGGCTGGTTAGCATGTCTACATCAGTGACAATCTTTTTGTGGTAAGTGAATGTTAAAATCATTTTTATTTTTTTAAGGTCTTATTTGGAAGTTGGTGTTGAGATTTGAAGCGAGAGGAAATGTCTGCCATGTTTTTTATTTTGTTCAGCTCCTCAGGGGGGCGTAGTGATACTTTTTGATTACACTTTAGTGAAAAGGCAACATTCTACAGTGCGGATATCAGGGAATTGTCATAGGCTTGGAATGCAATTTTAGCCAATCAAATTGCAGATATCACCGGAACAGTTTTATAATTAGATATGAAAGATTTAGAGGCATTGTGTAAAACATTTTTTATTTTGTTGATGTATAATGTAAAAAAAACAATTGTAAGTATAGGCTGTAGTGCGGCTAAAAATGTCAATGACAGTTTTATTCAATTCATTATTGTTTGCTCACTTAATGTGGTGTATGCATGAGAATTAAAAAAATGATAAAAATTGGTTATAACGAATAATGATCATTCGCTTATCATAGTGACCCGGGCGGACGTGATGAGCACTATAACCTCTTGATGCCTGAATGTATTTACAATTATGTGTTTCTGTTTGTTTCTGGCTCAAAGATGATGCTAAATTAAATTGAGATTGTTAATTTGTCTATACCATGTAGAATAGATATATAAATTTAGGTATATGATGCAAATTAGCGACAACAGGCATTATTGGTAATTTTTTTACAAAATGGTAAATTAATAAAACACATTTCCCCATCTCAGATATGTAGATTTTATTCACGTTACAAAGTTGTTAGAACTTTGTGACACTCTGACTGGTCCTACGAGAAACCAGTGCGTGCAAAAGGTTCCTAGGTATCTATCGAATGTAAACAAACCGGCATTGGGGGAATACGCACGCTATCTTGCCTGCAGTCGGAATGGAAGGGGTTTGATGCGAAATAGCGGCAGTCGGCGTTTAGGGGATAAGCTGACTCCACTGTTCTTACATTGACAAATCTCACCCTCCTCATTTTAGCTATGACAAAACATTGCTCACTGACTGCAGAGAAATTAGGCAACTTTACGTGGCTGGAGACTAAATGAGTTCTGAAATATGTATAAAAGTTCTCATATTGGACAATCAAAATCAAAATATAAATTACCAAATTTGTTCATCTGTAAATAGGCCTAAACTAATTTGTTAATGTATGTTATTTCACATGAATATTCCTTAACAATGCATTGTTTCGGACTGATAAATGTGTGTGGGAGAGGGGTTGTGGGCGGCATTTTTTTGTCTTGCTTAAAGCGTGCGATACACTAGATGTTCCCGACCTGGCGTGCGCCAAAGTGACGTCATGAGAGTGGCGTAACTATTTATACTTGTGTGTGGTGCTCGCAACACTAGTTGGAGTCTTCTCCTGAACAGAGGTGTCGCAACTGAGGAGAGGCTACGACTTTGATATTTCTTTTGATGAAGAAGAAAAAGGTAAACGATGGCAGAACTGGCAGCAGCATTGGCATTAATGTCAACAGTGGCTAAGATTATCGGTGTTGTTATGAACCATTTACAGTTTTATTATGAACCATTAACTGTGTTATTATGAGTTGTTTACTGTGCCTTGAACTCGTCCATGCTTCCTGTTTCCTAAAAAAAAAAGTGGTGCGCGCCCTCGGCTTGCGTGCTCGAAATCCCTGCGCGCCAGGTCGGAAACATCTAGTATACTACAGGCATAAGGCGGCAGAATGTCCAGAACCATGCCAGCTATATTCATGGCCCCTCCTCTGTCAAACCGGTTTATCCCATCAACATTCCATGTAAAGGTTGGAGTAGCCTATTTTCCAATTTTTTATCCAAGTCTTTATAATGAAAATCCATCACAGCTAGTTTATTCACAGATAAATTAGAGATTAGAGAATTAGCGACATTATGTGAAAATTATTTTATTTTGTTGATGTGTAGTGTAAATAAAGATTTCAACTATTAGAAGTATAGTATGTAGTGCACCTTCATTCAGTATTATTTATGTTTTTCCCTGTGTGTCCTGGACATATTAAAATTGGATTGTTGCGAAAATTCAGGATTATGGAAGCATAGTAAACATCAAAGAGCCTATGTATAATACAAATATTATTGAATTCTTTATTTTGATACAACATGAATATAGCCTAGGCAAAATGTTGAATTATGAGAAGCAGCATTTCGTAGTTGTAAAATAATCGGATGACATTTCTATAACACATGTTAGCCAGTCACTTTACCTATTACAAAGGCTAAAGAAATATTATTGGGTCCTAGTATTTGTCCTTGTTCTGTGTCACTTCAGAGTGGTTTATCCCCTATGTGTTTTGTTTTGGTTGTGTTTCCGGCTCTTTGTGTCACATGATCCCTTTACATGTTTTGGTTAGCCGCTGTCGTCCGGACCCCCTGCTCGGCCGTCGCTGACGACACCGTCAGGACCCCCTGCTCGGCCGTCGCCGCCGTCAGGACCCCCTGCTCGGCCGTCGCCGCTGCCCGGACCCCCTGCTCGATCGTCGCCGCCGCCCGGACCCCCTGCTTGGTCGTCGCCGCCGTCCGGACCCCCTGCTCGGCTGTCGCCGCCGTTCCTGCCGCCAGGACTCCCGGACCCCCTGCCGCCGGGGCCCACTGTTTCGCCTGTCCCCGGGCCCTTTGGACTGCCTGTCCCTGGGCGCTTTGGACTGCCTGTCCCCCCTGCCACGCGGCCGCCCCCTGTGTCCCTTGCTGCCCGGGCCCTTCTACACTCCCCTGCTCTCCACCTCTGGAGTCTCTGTTTGCCTGTTTTCATGTAAGTTGTTTTGTGTTTGTGGAGTTGTCGCGCCAGGTGTCGCTCCTTAGGTGGGGGATTCTGTCACAATGTCTGTAGTATTTGTCCTTGTTCTGTGTCACTTCAGGGTGGTTTATCCCCTATGTGTTTTGTATTGGTTGTGTTTCCGGCTCTTTGTGTCACATGATCCCTTTACATGTTTTGGTTAGCCTATCAGTTCCGTTGTTTGGTCCACACCTGCACATCCTCCCCTCGTTAGTTGGGTATTTAGTTCTGTGGGTTTGTTTGTTCTGTGTAGTTCATTGTTCTTGTCCAGTCCCTTGTTCGAATAAAGTACATTGCTTTGGTGAAGACGCGCCTGTCTCCAATCCCTATCCATACTGCGACAGAATGAACAACCATCAAATGGAGACAGCGACTTCTCCTAGCTCTCAGGTCCAGGGACGTGGTCTGTCACACAGGGCTCCCCGTCTGAGTGCTAGCCCTCCTAGCTCTCCATTCTTTCAGGCTAGCTGTATTGGCCATGCTAGCCCCCTTAGCTTTCCGGCTAGTACCCCTAGAGCCTCAGTTCCTGCTCCTAGTACCTTGGTTAGCTCTCCAGTTATCCCAGTTTACTCACAGGCTAGTATTGTCTCGGTGCCTTCCCGTATTTCCCACGTCAGGGATCCCATACCCAGAACACATGGTAGCTTTCAGGCTAGCAAACCCCTTACTAGCTCTCAGGCTATGATTATCCCTAGCACTCAGGTTCAGGGTTGTAGCACTCTGTTCAGGGCTCCCCGTCTGAATGTTAGGGCCCCAGTACCTGCCCCTAGGCTTCCAGTACCTGCCCCTAGGTCCCCTGTAGTTGCCCCCAGGGCAAGAGTGAAGGCCCCTAGCCCTGTGGTCCAGGGTGGTAGTCCCCAGTGCAGGGCTCCCCGTCAGAAGGTTAGGGTCCCCCTTCACAAGATGGCCGACCACCCCAAGATTGCCGACCACCCCAAGATGGCCGACCACTCCAAGATGGCCGACCACCACAAGTGGGCCAACCTCCCCAAGAAAATTTTCGGGGGGGGCTATGAGGGGTGGCGACAGCACTCCACACCCCTCTGTGGCTGCCCTTTCCAGGAGGAGGCCCTGGAGGACCTGCGCTGCCCACCGCCAGAGCCTCCTGCAGCAGTCTGCCCACAGCCTTCACCGCCTGAGCCTCCGGCCGCCTGCTCAGCATCACCCACGCCTGAGTCCCTGCTGGCCACGGACCTGGAGTTTCTGCTCCTCCCTCCGCCGCCAGGGTTTGGCGACGACGCCTCTTGGGAGGAGGCTGGACCCCCATCTCAGCCGCCACTGTTGTCCGGACCCCCGTCTCAGCCGCCGCTGACGACACCGTCAGGACCCCCTGCTTGGCCGTCGCCGCCGTCAGGACCCCCTGCTCGGCCGTTGCCGCCGTCAGGACCCCCTGCTCGGCCGTCGCCGCCGTCCGGACCCCCTGCTCGGCCGTCGCCGCCGTCCGGACCCCCTGCTCGGCCGTCGCCGCCGTCCGGACCCCCTGCTTGCTGTGTCCCTTGCTGCCCGGGCCCTTTTGCACTCCCCTGCCCTCCACCACTGGTGTCTCTGTTTGCCTGTTTTCATGTTAGGTTGTTTTGTGTTTGTGGAGCCAGGTGTCACTCCTTAGGTGGGGGATTCTGTCACAATGTCTGTAGTATTTGTCCTTGTTCTGTGTCACTTCAGGGTGGTTTATCCCCTATGTGTTTTGTTTTGGTTGTGTTTCTGGCTCTTTGTGTCACATGATCCCGTCACATGTTTTGGTTAGCCTATTAGTTCCGTTGTTTGGTCCACACCTGCACATCCTCCCCTCGTTAGTTGGGTATTTAGTTCTGTGGGTTTGTTTGTTCTGTGTAGTTCATTGTTCTTGTCCAGTCCCTTGTTCGAATAAAGTACATTGCTTGGGTGAAGACGCGCCTGTCTCCAATCCCTATCCATACTGCGACATAGAGGCTGTATTTTTTTCTAAAGTAGGCTCAACTAAATATTGATTTGATATTTCTGTTGGGGTGCCCAAATTTATACACCTGTCTAATTTTGATTTGGTGCACATTGCACATTTTCTGTTCATCCAATACACCAAATTTCACTACTGAAATATTATTTCAGTTATTTTGATAGACCTAAATTAAATTGCTGATCCAAACACCCAATTATTCATGGAAATTGTCAGGGGTGCCTAAACTTTTGCATACAACTGTAACTCCAAAAGCAGGTGAAAAGATTACCCAGACAGGGAACGGGAAACATACAGGGGCGAGGTGACCATACATCCTCCTATCGATGGACAACTAATCCTGACTTAAACCAGTAATGAATGCACCCCGCCCAAGGCATGTATTCCCATGCAACCACTGGCCTGCACAGGCAAGAGGACTGTCATCTTATTCCAAGGGAATTCATGACTTGACGACCTCCAAAACTACCTTGCCACTGTAACCTCGTCCTATGGTGTTGAAACCCAACACCCACCTGCCATCCAACCATCAAATAAAATATAAATCCCACTATCCACCCAAACAAATTAATATTGTAAATATGAAACACGACAAGGAGAATTGGCTAAATACAATAAACACCATCAGGCATACAGTTGTGCTTATAACTTTGCATACTTCTACAGAAATGGTGAAATTTCAAAAGGGATAGTGATCCTATGAATCCATTAATTATCACATACCTGTAGTTGTTTGACATCTTTGTAAACCATACTGATAACAGAAATCACCCAAATGGCCCTGATCAAACGTTGAATGTTTGGCCATGCTACAGACACACACGTTGGAGATTTTCAGATACTGGTCCAACTGTGAAACTGTCATACATTTTGGAGGACAAAGAACACCAAAATTATCTTCCAAAACAATTCCTGGAATTCTACACACTGGGACATAGTTACTCAGCTGAATTGACCAATTATAAGGTAATCAGATAAAAAAACATGGACATTCATTCACAAACATGGACTTTATGTGGCTTAGACTCACTCTGCTGATTTAAAACAAGTCCAATAATAGTAAGACTCTGAATAGTAAGAGTCTGAATAATAAGAGTATTAAGACTGTCAGTGTCAGACTCTGTGGACATTCCCTACTAATAGCAGTACATATAAATTCAGATATAGTTGGTCTCATGTAGAACAGCACATAGAACATGTATTTAAATAATAAAATAAATTGACTAAATGCAATATATCTAAATGACACAAGAATAACAGATTGTAGGTCAGTAGTCTAAACAGGTTTCTTTATACTATTCCCTTAACACTAATGCCATTTTCTGTCCTAAGGCCCCTCAAATCCATCTGACATAGGTCTCCTGATGCTGGCTCAGATTCACTGCTGACTTAGTCAAATAATTTCTTTAGCAGTTCAGGAAAACAGTATCTACAGTGTTACTGATCATGTACTTTAGTGACAGATATTTACTGTTGTAAATTACAGTTTGGTTTGGTAATGATGCATAATGGCTCCATAATGTTTCTAGTCGATTATACATGACTATTTTCCTCCTCTTAATCATAATAATATTAGAGCTAGCCATTGCAAATGGATGAACATGAAAGAATTTCACTGTACCTGCAATTATATCTGCATCCCCTGTACCTGTGACAAATGTGAACTTCAACTTGCTCAGCTAATCTAATATCACTCTAGTCACACTAGAGCCCGAAATCGCATTAAATACGTTCTAAGAGAATTATTTTGCTAAACCAAAACAAGTGAAATATGAACGTATGAGAATCAAGTACATTCTTAGGGAACTAAATTTAACAACTGAATAACATTAAATATGAACATATGAAGATCATGAAGTAGCATGTAAGTAGCATAGATTTTGCTAGGGCTGGGTTCGGGGGAAGGTGGACGGGCGTATAAATCTGCAACTTTCGTGCCGGTGTTCACGAGTTCAAATTCAGATGGACACTTTAGCTGTGTCTCAATGTGAAGGCTGCATGCTTCGAAGGCAGCAGAATTCAAAAGATGCAGCCTGCATGGCTTTCAGAGGCTCCAAATGTAGCCGTCATTGGATAACTAATTGAGCTACCAGGTGTTCCCAATTAATGCATAGCAAACAGTTTGAGAGGAGAGCTGCCACCCTACATGGCATTTGTGAAATGTCAAGTTACTGTGGAGCCAGAATCTCTTTTTATTTTATATATGTTACTGGAGGAAATTATACACGTTGATATGCCTTGACATTCAGACTTTTATTTTGAAGGTTTTATCATTATACCGAGTTGATGACGTCATTGTTAGTGTTGCTAGCAGAATACAGCTCCAGGAAAAGGCAAAGCGAGAGGGTCCAGTGGGTTGACACGTTTTAAACCTGTTATGTTTTCACACAGTTGAAGCATGAAAATAAAAACAACAAACAAACAAAGAAAAACTTACATTTATATGTGAATTCTTCGGCCACCACACTATTAACACCCGCTATTTTCTTTGAATACAATTGCGTTTGAATTGAGACAGCCTTCGTAGCACTGCTGTGACGCAATCAGCCTACAAATGCACACAATCAGCCTTCAAATGCTGCCTTCGGAGGATGCAGACTTCACATTGAGAAACGGCTATTGTGCATGTATTCTTGTCCATTGCATCGTGATGCAGACAGGCGATTGTGAGATTTTTTTCGTAATGTTAATACTAACCTTAATCCTAACATTAACCTTAGTAACGTCATGTCTAAACTTAACCATTAGTAATGTAATTCCTAACCTTAACCGTTAGTAACCTCATGCCTAACCTTAACCGTTTGTATTCTCATGCCTAACATAAACCCTAACCTTGACTGTGAATGTTGCATTATAATTTCGAATGCTTGTCCTCGATTCAAAACTTGCAGATGCAACGTGTTAAAAGGACGAATATAGGCCAACAAAAAAACCTGCAGCAGAAACGTTAAAAGACCCCAAATATGTTGGCATATAACGCAATTCATGTTTTCAAATTAGTTTCATGAGAATGTAATTTGGGAGAACTTCTGAGATGTATGGTTGGATCACTAGTAGAAAGACCTGTATGCTGGTTGCAGTACTACATTAGTCGCATTTTGCACTGTATACTGGTCTAATCTGGTTGAAATTAAAGTTCTCATTGAATGTTCAAATTAATGGCTAAAGTAGAGATGTCTATCTAGCCAGCTGATATTTACCATATCCGTCTTCTTCTTTCACGCTGAAGTAAATGTCTAGGCTACTATAGTGTAAAGCAGGGGTATCTAAACCCTTCCATGGAGGGCCTAGTGTATGCTGGCTTTTGGTCTTTCCCTTCAATTAAAGTCAAATTAGGACCTAGACTGCCAGGTGAGGGGATAGCCCTACTAATTAGTGAGCTACTCCATCAGCCTTGTACAAGATGAAAGCGAAAACCTGAATACACTAGGCCCTCATACTGAACTCTGGACCTCAAAACCAATTCCACTCCACTTTTTCATTGCAACCCTCTAATCTGGGATTTGTTTAGACCTTGGACCCCAGGTGAGTCCAGTTAATGTTTAGGTAGAACAAAAAAACAGCAGGCTCCGGACCCCGTAGGGTTAGAGTTGAATACCCCTGCGCTAGTCCATAGAATGTTTTGGAGACCCCTGGTATAAAGGGTAGACCATGAAATGGATTTCTGAAAATATTGGCTTTTTCTATGGAATGCGGTTGGAATGGATTTAGAATATTGACTTGCCAGGCTTTAGAATAAATACAATGGTATGAGAGTTTCGCCACAATTATTAAGATAATCATCAACAAATGAATAACTCTCCAACTTTATCTAAGTCCTCCCTTATTAAAATCTATGCGCCCAGAAATTTCAGGTTTTTTGCCTAAAATTAGAAGGGATGCAGTTATGGACCGTTCCGCCCCAAGTCAAGCACTGATACTGAAGCTGTTATACAGAATGCATTATATTATTGAAACCTTTTTTTAATAAAGAATCAACTAATCCCAAATGTAAAAGTAACTATAAGTAATCTTATATTTTTTTCTAAAGTATCTGTAATTCTATTACAATTTTTTTGCCAGTAACGTAACTGATTACAGTAAAAAGAAATCTGATTACTTGTAATCCGTTACTCCCAACACTATATAACACTATAAAAAAGGCTTCTGTGTTGGGTGACACCTCGTCATCCCACAGATCTGTACAAGGAGGTGCAGAGCTGCCAAAAAGGCAGGATTAGAGAGGGAATTGAAAAGGGAGGAAATTCTGGAAAAACCTAATCACCATGTGTTGCTGGCTATAACGCCTGGCTATTTCCGCCTCCAGCCACGGAGGATAATGAGAGTAATTATCGATTAAATACAACCTAGCGAATGTTTTTACATAGCATGTCTCACTTCACAGGCCATAGTTTTTGTTTTGTAATAAGACAATATATTTAATGCAATTGGGCTTTTTCCAATTGTTATTAAAAACATCCTATCAAATTCTTGCAAGATTTCGTTGAACAAAATACTATTTCATTTAATTACAATTTAGTAGCTATAATGAATATACAATGATTATTTATTGTATTGGAATGAGCGCTATTATTAAAAAAAATCTGAGTTTGTGATGAAGATGAAGTTCTCAACGTGAACGCATACCTTGATGCGGGGGTCAAACAACTAAAGATCAAGTCAGGAATGTTGGTGTGATTCTGGAGTCGGACCTTGGTTTCAGTAGTCATGTTAAAGCAATAACTAAATCAGCATATTATCATCTTAAAAATATCTCAAGAATATGATGCTTTGTTTCCAGACAAGACTTAGAGAAACTTCAGCAGGGTGATTTATTGTAATGGCCTCCTCACTGGTCTTACCAAAAAGACCATAAGACAGCTACAGCTCATACAGAACACTGCTGCCAGGATTCTAAGCAGAACCAGAAAATATGAACATCACGCCAGTCCTCAGGTCTTTACACTGGCTCCAAGTCACATTTAGGATGAACTTTAAAGTATTATTACTGGTATATAAATCACTCAATGGCCCAGGACCTCAATACATTGCAGATATGCTCATTGAATATAAACCCAACAGATCACTCAGATCATTAGGATTACATCAGATAGAGATACCAAGGATTCACTCAAAACGCGGAGAATCTGCTTTTAGCTACTATGCCAGCCGCAGCTGGAACCAGATCCTAGAAGAGATCAGATGTGCTCTAACAGTAGTCACCTTTAAATCCAGACTCAATACACATCTGTTTAGCTACGCATTTACTGAATGAACACTGTGCTAAGTCCAAACTCATTCGGACACTATATTTTATATGGTTTGTTCAGTCTATTTTATTTCTTAAACTGTGCTATTTTTCTAATAGTTTTTTTTGTTCATTTTAATTGCTTTAATTTGATCTTTAATCTCTTTTAAAGTTTTATGTTTTCCTGTTCATATAATGCACCTTGAATTGGGGAATTCACTTTCAAATGCTCCTTGCAAAATAACTTCCATCTTGAAATCATAACATCCATTTCATAGAGCCACGGTGTCATAGTCGACCTCCGCAGGGGGAGCAGACATGATTTCAGTTTCTTCCCTGTGTTTTTAAGGTTGAGTACCTGTGTGCAATTTCATTTTCTTCCAACCTTACATGCTAGAAACTAAAAGTTAACGTCATCTCAAAGAGGATGTTCTGCTGAACCTCTAGTTGTCACTATTGTGTTTTTTCTAAAAATGAGTCAGACAGGAAACAGGAAGTTTGCATGATAATTTTGAAGTTTCACTTCTTGAAAAAAAATACATTAGAGATGCTAACTAAAGCAACGATTGTAAATCTTCCTTACAGAATACTAATGGAATTACCAGAATGGTGATATTCATTTGATGAGTGAGTATTAATTTGATAATGTTTTGATACAAGTTGTAGGTTATTCATGTAAGTTGATGTTAGTATTTTTTTTTCTCCAATTTGTTAACAGAACGGGCTATTAGCCTATAAGGTAAATGGCAACTATGAAATGAAATTAATAGAATAATAACGGGCAATAGCCTAGTTTGAATGGAGCTCTATGTACAGTACTGTGCTAAACTTAGGCACCTCTACAAAATAAATCTATAAATGGAAGATGCTTTCAAAAATATAAAAATGAAAGTTTCCAAACATAATATGTATACTGTAATGAGCAGAAAACTGTGACGTTTCAACCCTTTGTCATTTAGTTTGATTGTCCTTCAAGCAGTTTAAATCCTTCTACTCCCATTTTGGTTTCAAATAATCAAGATGGTTCTATCAGTACATTATGTAAATGATCATTAGCATACCTGTTTGTTATCATTGTGTAACCATGCACTGGCTGATGGTCATTAGGTTTTCACCTGAAATTCAGTCTCTTTTAGAATGTTTCTTTTTAAAAAGTGCTTTTGCTGGCTGCAGGGCGGCCTTGGGTAGTGGTTGTGGTGTCCCACTCCCCTCCTGGGGAGATGAACGTAACAGTAACTAATTCTCTCTAGCATTGCATTTTATAGCAGATTAAGTTTTGAAAATAAATTCTCATTTCTACTGACACACTAATGCAGAACACAAAAACGTAATTATTACAACTATATTTATGTCAAATCTATTTGCACATTATTGTATACATATACTTACTGTGTGTATTCAGCAATTGAATAATAAACACAATAATAATTATTAAATAAAATATGTTATAGAACCTGAAAGGGAATTTATTTAGATTGGGTATTACATTAAAATATACATGCACATGTTGGTTGACATTGGACATGTCATTCATCATTCACGCCCTATATTAATAGAATATAGATCTGAGAGCAAGGTATTGATGGTTTTACAGCCTAGCTGTATGAATAATACAATAAAATAAGGAAAAGTTGCAACTTTTCATTGTTAATATCAGATGAGTCTATCTGTATGTATTACAAATAAAAAATGTACCTAGGCCCATCCATTTTGGGGTGCCCACCCAAACTGCAAATCCTGGCTACGTGCCTGGTTTCTTCAATTCTTATTGAAGTCTTTTGGTTTCTGTTTTCATCTCGGATGTGAAAGAGAATACACCCATCTTAGTGTTTTAAAAATAGTGATTTTGATGCTACAATAGTAGTGCCCCTATCACTCCCATTCTAAAGAAGATTTGACCGAAACCAAAAATACAGAAAATCTTAAATCTTAAGTGGCGTTTCCAGCCTAATTATGTTTTTAAACAAAAGTTTGACTTGGGTACATTAACAAAAAGACCCTAGGTTGCATTTTGGCGAGAGTTACGTTTTAATAAAAAAAACTGTCTACAGTAGGTTTGACTAGAAGTGCATTTTAACATTAGGTTGAGTGTGAATATAGATTTGAGGACCCTTTGTGTTGGTGTCACATCACTAAGAAAAGTTTGGAGAGCGTCAATGCTTTCTTCATGTAAAAATAAGTTTAAGAAAAAAGTGTGGAAAGCTATTGGCCACCTGTAGTGGGTGCTTGAGTCCTGAATCATGTATTTTACATATGGTGACCAGCAGAGGGCAGTGACTTGGCTTTAACTTTAACGACAGGTAGCTAGAAGAACAAGACTTTGTTTTTACATTCTTTGGTTGACATGTACAAGGGCGGATTAAACAATGGATTTAGTTCATGTTTGGGCATCACACTGCCTTCCTAACAAGCAAATCGTCTACAGTCTACATGGAAAGAGATCAGGAGAATGCTGGGACATCATGGGATATGTTTCTTTCAAAAGTTACCTGACTGAATTTCACCTGTTGGAATAAGACAAATCACAGACATAATTCCAGATACATTTTATTTCCAATATTACAGGTAGTGAAGGTGGAGTTTAAAAGGCATGCCATTTCGAAAAGATCAACAATTACACATGAGCGATGGGATTGTTCAGACATTCCTTTCTGCTTCAAAATATTTTTTGGAGGTCCTTTGGTGCGTAGATATTTTATTCAACTTTCTTCCTGTCTAACAATTCAGATGATATCCAAGTCTGGTGAGTTGTTTTGGTTAGTCACCTGGATTTATCCCATAACTAAGATACTGAGTCTATATTTTGTGTTATGCACATCATTAGTCTTTATTGGGTCCAAGGCTTGTCTTCGTTTCATATCCTAGGTGGGATCCAGCTGACCCACACATTGAAGTGTAACATGTCCTATTGTTCACAACTCTCAATACAGCTGCCATGGCAACAAGAGTCGAGTTGAATTCCGATTGCCCGGGTGAACATGAGAAGAAAGCACCACAAGCTAAATTCACTTTGAGGTAACCCCTCCCCAAAAACAGATGAGGCAAACATTTCTGTTATTCGCATGGTTGACAACTAAAGTTTACGTTGCTATGCCATTTATACTAGCTGTTACTCCCAGGTTGAGTCTACATGGCTATACATTTGTAAAGCTAAAATGGCCAAAAGTGCACAAGAATCATTGCCTTTGCCATGGCAACACTTCAGTGAGAATGACAAGCTGATGAAGTATTGGCAAGTCAGTTTCATTTCTTGGAAGTGGTAAACCTGACTTGGACATACTTGGATGTGATGGACCAGGTGTTCACTTTAAATGTCCTCTAATGTCCATCACTTCCAGGTCTGTGAATCAACTCAGCGTTTGGAGCATCTTGAGTTAATGCTCTAACTCACTGCTGCATTGAATGCTGGCTCTATATGAAAGAGTATAGAAACGAGTTATCCATTTTAGATTACTTTTTTATTGTGTTAGGAATCTAGATCACAATGTTCATTATAAATGTAATTATATTCATTCCATTTAGATTGCTGTGTTGTATTATGCTGAGGAACATTGGTTGGTTGATGTGAATTTGCTCTCATGCTGTATTTAACTGATTGAGTTCTTTTTCATATTTTTTTATTGTTGTTATTTAAATTGAGGGTGTGCTCTGAATACTTACATACAAACATGCGGATGCACATTCCACATAATGCACAGACGTTTGCAATCTCTAGGGCCCGACCACACTCGCCACTCATGAGGCAGTTTTTGGTCTTCAGACAACATGTCTTACAGCAGTTGTCTTCCGTGTTTTTCTCACCTCCCTCCTCAACCTCAGTCCCACTAAAGCAGCAACCCATGTATGTCTGTTGGTCTAGTCACTGCTGGGGAAAAGATATGATACATTTATTTGTTGATAGATCAATAATGTGAAACTAATTATCTATTAGTTCACCCTATTTTCAATTAAATTAAACAACTACAATGAGCTCCATAATTCATTGGACAGAGGCCGTTTTCTTCAAATTTATTTTTGTTCTGAAGTCTAACAATGAGTTTGAAAGGATACTGTAAACTTCCCAAATAATGATTACTGATACACAAAACAAATTTGATAATTGTATAATGTCATGACTGGCTTATCAGAGAACTTTAACATGTTATATATTGTTTTAGTTTTTCATAGATTCCACCTGTGTTAGGCAGTTGACTTAATATCACTTAGCGTGTGAACAACATCTGATATTGGCTACATTCTAGCCTTATGTTGTCAGGTCACTTACCATCATTATATTTACACTTTTTTGTATTTCCAAGGTTCTTCAGTAATATGTCAAATGAAGACCACATATTTTGTATTTGCTAGAAATTACATAATTTAAAAAAATAATGGTTTTAAAAGAAAACACCTAGTTCCAAGTTTTGTCAGAGAAACCACGGGAATGGAACCCTATTTTATAAACATTTAAGGGATACGTTTTGGAAGGCATTTTTCACAGCAGCTATCTGACAATGAGGTTGCAGTGAAGCCTGTCAGCATTAATTTGATGGTATATTCATACCTATCAGATGAATCGTTTAGAAATGACAGCACTTTTGTACATGTTTCCCTCATTTTCGTGGATAAAAAAACATTGGACAGTTTAACGTAATTGTCAATATTTGGTGGTATATCCTTTGAATGCACTGACTACGATGCATCTACATCATGAGATGCTGCTGGGTATCTTCCCTGGTGATGCCCTGCCAGGAATGTTCTGCAGCCATCTTCAACACAAATGATAAAAATAAGGCTCAGAAATGAAAATTAATCAATCAGTGACATTGCAAAAACCCTGGGCATGCCCAAGTCAACAGTTTGGTTCATCATTAACAAGAAAAAAAACAACCGCTGAATTCAATTATGCCAAAAGACCCAGTAGACAAAGGAAGACCACTGTAGTGGATGAATACACACTGTGGTGAAGAAACCCCCCCTTGTCAACAGCCCAACAGAACAGATCCTGGATGCAGGTGTAGATGTGTCAAAGTCTACCATACATAGAAGACTACATCAGCAGGACTACAGAGGTAAACACCAAGATACAAACCACTGATAAGCCTGAAGAACAGAAAGGCAATATTACAGTTTGCTAAATGATCTATGATCCAAAGCATACCACCTCACGCATGAAACACAGTGGAGAAGGTGTTATGCTTGGGCCTGTATGACTGTAAGTGGAACAGTCATACAGAGTCGTAACAGAGGTCCACCCTCTGTTTTGAATCAACCAATTAAATAAAACAAAATGCCTCTAAACTCATTGGAATGCACTTCATCACACAACAACACAATGACCCTAAAAGTATTGGTAAAGCAACAAAGGTTTTTTTGATTGCCATACATTGTAAAATCTTATGACAGTCACCGGCTGTGAATCCAATCAACCATGCATTTTACATGCTGAAGAGATAAATCCCCAAAGCAAGCAGAAACTGATGATTGGCTACAGTACAGGCCTGGTAGAGCATAACCAGGGAAGATACCCATATTACCTACAGTATGCTTTCTATCATGTGTTTAACCACTGACACCAGATGAACGTAGGCTACCAATGTTACAGTATTTTACTGGAGTCGTTGGGCAACGACAGACAGCTGGCAAATTTAAACAGTAGTTAGTTTTGGTGAAACATCTTCATCTTTATATTTAACTGCCATGGTTAGCCCCATTTTAGAATTTTATGTTATAACTTTACATTTGTTACTGGCATGGCTATCATGCTAGCAAGCTCAGCTAGTAAATTATGCTAGCTTTGGTAACATATAGTTGTCAAACTTCCCAAATACTGATTACTGATACACAAAACAAATTTGCTAATTGTATAATCTCATGACTTGCTTATCAGAGAACTTTAACATTATATACTTTATTTATATATTGTTTTTGTTTTTCATAACATAGGCAGTTGACTTGATGTCACTTAGCGTGTGGACAACATTGGATATTGGCTAAATTCTAGCCTTATGTATTCAGGTCACTTAGATAGTAAAAGTAAAAATAATTATAGTATTTCCAAGGTTCTTCAGTAATGTCAATTTTTGACTGTATATTTTTTATTTGCTAGAAAGTACGTCATTTAAAAAGGAATGGTTTTAAAAGAAAACCCCTAGTTCCAAGAATTATTTTATTACCATTTCAGGATGGAGACTCTAAACCCTTCTATGGTGGGCCTAGTGCAGGGCTATCCAACTCTGGACCTCAATGCCAGATCCACTCCACTTTTTCATTGCAGCCCTGTAATCTTAGTTATTTAGACCTGAGGCATCTATTTAGACCTGGGACACCAGGTGAATCCAATTAATGTTGAGGTAGAACAGAAAACCAGCGGGCTCTGGACGCCGTAGGGTTAGAGTTGAAGACCCCTGGTCTAGTGTATGCTGGTTTTTGGTCTTTCCCTTCAATTAGAGCCAAAGTAGGACCTAGACTGCCAGGTGAGGGGAGGTCCTAACCATTTAGTGAGCTACTCCATTACTATTGCACAAGGTGAGAGCAAAAACATGTATACACTAGGCCCTCCATGGGTTTGGAGACTTCTGATTTAAGGGATTGGTTTTGGGAGGCATTTTTAACAGCATATATCCATGTAAACCCAGTTACTGCTATCTAACAATATACAGAGATCTCCTTTCATCACAGAAATGTTTATAGCCAAACTAGGCCACCCTTTTTTTGGAATTAGTAGCACAATCCACTAGAGACCTTGCTAATTAAAATACATGAATTAAACATCCTAATTGCCTGTTCGTGCTGTTTAAATGTATAGCTGGAAAACATAGTTGTGTATCAAGACCTATAGTGTTACCATTAACATAAGTGGTTAGATGACATTGCAGAAAAAATAAGTGGGGTGAAATAGTAGGTCTTTGTAGATGGGATTTTCTCTCCGGCATGAGGTTAATTGGTCATAATAAATAAAAATAAATAAAAAACACAGGGAGGGCAGAAGCACGCTTCCAGTAATGGTAATTAAAAGGCCCTTTATTGTTAGGAACAATGGATAAGCCTGTTTTGAGAAAGGCAGCTCTGTACGACTCTGTAGCACAAGGTCATCATGGTAATTAAAGCAGCTAAACAGCTCAAATTAAACGATAACAGCATAGTGGGTTTCATTTAAAAATGTTACCTTCCACCGCTTCACCAACTTGTGCCTCCCACTCATAAAAATCCAAGTTTCTCTTAGAGGAAAAGTACAGATGACATTTTTTTTATGTACTTTTCCTATTCCCAGAGCAGCTCATGATGTGCTTGGATAAAACTCTTCCCTACGTTCTCCTTGACAGGCAAGCAAAATTACACACACACACTGAGGCAGAAGGAGATTGCAAACAGATGGACATGATGTGTGTGTATTCAGGTTTGTCTTCTAAGAGTTTTTAGTCACATATCGGTCAAGGTTGGAAAGAGAAAGATTTATCATAGTAATGGTTAGAACTGAAATAAATCAAACAATTCACCTGATGTGCATCCATTTATTCCATTATAGCAATTTCTAGAAGGTCATCTTTCTTGATTTAAAGTGACACTAGCCCCCACTGAGTAGCAAATATTTCACATTGTAAACAAAGGCAGGTGAGCGGTATAATAAATGCCACCATCTTCACTTCTTTAAAATTTCTCATTGATTAAGACATTTAAGGGTCATTAAAAGCTATGGTTCATTTGTGATTCATAATCATGAAAATTTGGTTTGGACACCCATCTGTCACATTAAAAAGGTTTAAACTGATGCTGCTGTATGCATTTTTGGATACAGTCAACATGCAAAACATGTATTGAAATAAATAACCAAATCCTATGTTCCACATGAAACTAGCAATCACTGTGAGCTGTCTCTTTCCACTTTGAGAATTAAATTGGTACCGCCAAGTAAAGGCTGGTCTAAAATGTGTTGCTTGACACTATTACCATATCAGCAGTCACCCACATATTGCAACTGATTTGCTACTCATGATTTATTAGCCATTTCTTTATTGACTATTTAAAAGGCTGCAGTTTTTAGATCAAGGAGTATTGTTGTGTTGGAAGTGCAGTTGGACTATACCAAGTAAATATCCAGCATTGCCCAGTGTATACCTACAAATACTAAAGGCCATACTTACCAAAGGTGCAACATGAATAAATGTACTCACTTCAATATGAACATATAAGAAGGTAGAAGGAAATCAACTGGAACAAACACCACTGGAAGTCAGCTTCATAGAGACTGATAGAGGACTCCTATTTAGTATATAATGAGAACACAGGCAGATCTATTGAGGTGAACTTCACTTTGAAGTTTTAATATCCTTTTACTACTACTACCACAACTGCTACTAATACTACAACCACTACTACTTCTACCACTACTACAAACACTACTGCTACTAATACTACATCTACACAACCACTACTACCACTACCACTTATCCTACTAATTTGAGATCCTTCCTTAACCCAAGGTACAAGGCTATCCAGAGTCTTTCTGCGTCTGAGTCACTATGCTGTTGGTCTCCATTGGTGACCAACATGTTAATGAATGTATTCATCTAATGAAATATTACCATCTGGTGTCTAATACATACAGGAATCTAGCTTTAAGCCATGCTATTGAAGGTCTCATCCAGTTCACTACATTAGAATAATCCTTATTGGTGCTGCCTATATTAAAACAGGCTTGGGGGCACTTGAGTACTCTATCATTCTTCATGGCCAGGCTGTATTGATTGCCTTCAGGTGAGTGTATTTAAGGCAGAAGTCTGCCCTCTGGGGGGAGAAGAGGATTGGGGAAATGTCAGTGATTGACACATGATTCCCTTCTCTATCTCTGAGTCCTATGGGGCCTAGTGTAAGGTCATGTAAAGTAATGTACTGGGGCAAGTCTGTTCACCTCTAGCCCATGATGCCAGTTCCACCAATCTTGAACCTGGTACACCAAGTGGTGAAATTAATTATATGGTAGAACAGAAAACCAGCAGGCTCCAGATTCTTTAAGGGTAAGAGTTGAATGTCCATTTGCTAAAGAATAGAGTGCCATTTGGGACAAACCCTATGGTTAATAGGACCTGGTAGTAGAGATGTACTAAATCCCAAATGCACACCTACAGTTTCCGATTCCCTTTCAGCTGTCTATTTGTGAATTCACACTCACCTCAACCATTTGCATGTGTCTCAAACTGAGGGAGTGAAAATAATCCTGGTAATGTAGGGCTAAATACTATACCCTTCAATTGTCCATTCCAGGGAGTGGGCAACAACTCAGCCTCCATGAGAAAAGTGGAATCGCATTATGCTGCAGGTTATTTTGCCACTAGTGCTATTTCAAACAGAATACTAGATATGCAGACCTACTCTTATGACAGACTAATTTATGTTTCAGATGAAAACCTTCTAAACAAAATGTAATGAGATTGTTAAACTGACAGGACTTGTTCATTTGGATTTCATTTCTGTTTGATTAGTTACAAGTGGAACATGATTTCCATCATTCAAGTCACGTAAAAGTTTAAGCATTTTTTATGTATCCCCCCCTCACCACTCTCTGGAAGTCACCCTGAAAGTTTTGTTGGTAACCAGGAAGGGCCCTCCAATTAAGTGTGTAAAGCTAAGGGATGGGTTTGGGATTCAAACCTGGGGTCTGTTTAGGATGTTGCAACCAGAATTGTATTTTGTAGAAACAATGTTATTTCATGTAATGTGGAACAAAGGGGAAACCTTCTGCAACATTTGCAATTTTTAACTGCTCTTAATACACTTTTCAATGATGATAGTGGAATCGTTGTCTGATACCGCTAGCTGGTTGATTGAGTGGAACAGTGATGGCATCACTACTGATTTGGCCATCTGTGCCTGGTGGGTTTCTAGTACTAAACAAAAAGAAGCAATGAGGTTGTTATTATTGTTGTGACTGCTTCATGGCATCACCAAGCCTATATAAGAGATCTTGTAGGAGATGTTTCTATATCATATCACTGAAAAACACTGGCATTTGTGCTGGATTGGAATAAGAAACCAAGCATTTCAAACAGACCAAATGTATTCCTCAAGGTCGTCATTATTCGCCAAATATCAATAATTCTGTGTAAAATAATGTTGACAGGCCCGGCAGGCTAAAGATTAACAAGCAGATCTTGCATTTGACCGAGCTGCCCTGATAGTCTGTCACTGAGTGATGCATACTTTATCATATCAGTGGGAGACAGTTGGAGGCAAACAATGGACATGTCTGGATTGAAGCCACTGCATCGCGGCATCACAAAGGCTTGGCCATGCAGATTGTGTAGGGGTCAGCACAGATTAACAGACATGAAAAGAAAACCCTGTTTCGCTCAAAAGTGTTTATATAGTTAGGTAAAAACTCTGCGAGCCTGGGTTCAAATCCTATTTAGAAATCCTTCCGACACATCATGTGTGCCAGATGGCTATGGTTTGCTGTATTTAATCTATTATATTTGTTCATTAAGTCTGGCATTATCAATTGAGCACAGACAAAGTATGGGAAATGGTTTTGGATAGGATTTGAACCCAGGGTTAACGGCATCCCAAAGCACATACTGTTAGTTAGCCACAGTACATTCACAGTGTTCATTTGAAATCGTTCAAGGCAGTACTTTGCACTAGGAGTCTTTTCTTTGATAAGCCGGTTGAAATACAACTATATTGTTTGTAGTAAACATTGTTTTCGATTCTATCAATTGCCATTCGAAAAGGGTAGGTTTGTTTCCATTCTGTCCTAAAGACATTGGATATTCAATATTAAATCAAATGTACATGGACTACTACATTTCATTATTGTATTTATTTTATTTTCCCTGAGAATAAAGACATGCATTCCTAATTTACACTTGTTTCCAGAAAGTATTTCACTTAAAATAAAGGGTGGCATTAATTAAGCAAGACGTTCTGTGGCAGGCCCACATCTGCTCACCTGTACTTTCTGGCTGTAATGACTTACAATAATGATGAAACTAAAAGGAATTCAGGCTGATAGAGCGTAATGTCAAAATGCTGCACTTTACATTTTTACCTTATTCATAAATAGAGTTCTTCTGAATTCTGAACAAGTACTTAATTTACAAGCTTTTAAGTGTGTAACAGTTTATTTCCCTGGGTAAAATGTCCCTGAATATTTGAAATCTGTCTAAATAAATCATGAGAAAAATGCATCATAATAAAGGGGTGTAACACCAAAGAAGGCATGATATCATCAGATTTACTGTATATAAAATATATCTCCAAATTACAACATCATGTAAATACACAATTCATGCAAAACAGACCCACAAGCACTATTATCTTACATAAAAACAATTAATCTGTTAAGACAAGTGCATGTCCAAATGATTTCTAGAATACAAACCATCCAAAAAGCATGTGAGCTGGTCACTAGTTGTTTGCTAGATGTGCCAATAATATTGATCAATCGTTCTAGGTTTTTATGTTGAGCAGCTAGCAGAAACACAGCATTTAATGTTGCTTTAATGTCGCTTTAATGTCAGCACATTTAATTTATTTCACTATTAATGGGGTTAATACATGAATGAGATAAGGAAGGTATAAACAAGTGACCAAATAAAGGAATACATTAACCGTTACTCTCATTCACACTGTGTCACTGAGGTTCCAGGTTTGATTGGCAGTTTGAAAACAGTGTATAGTTCTGTGTTGCTTCAGCCTCCTGAGAAGTAGGTGAAGCAGTTGGCAAGACAGACTTGGCAGTTTAGGTCACAGCAGCATAGGAGCGACACCAGCATCTCTCTCAGCTTTCCCCTGCTTACCCTGAAGTTGCCTGGGTGGACTCAGCACATCCCAGACATGGACTGTGGACACTCCAGACATGGAGTGTTTTGGAGGAAAGCAACACTAGCAAAGTAGCATCATTGGCACCATAGAGTGAGGAATATAAATGTATATACTAAGGTTCCACAGACATTCAAATTCAAAGTAACGTCATGGGCAGATACCATAGAGTGAGGAATTTAAATGCATATACTAAGGTTCCACAGACATTCAAATTCAAAGTAACATCATGGTCAGACACCATAGAGTGAGGATTATAAATGCATTTACTAAGGTTCCACAGACATTAGAATTCAAAGTAACGTCATGGGCAGACAGCATAGAGTGATGATTATAAATGCATATACTAAGGATCCACAGACATTAGAATTCAAAGGAACGTCATGGGCAGACAGCATAGAGTGAGGATTATGAATGCATATACTAAGGTTCCACAGACATTCAAATTCAAAGTAACATCATGGGCAGATACCATAGAGTGAGGATTATAAATGCATATACTAAGGTTCCACAGACATTCAAATTTAAAGTAACATCATGGGCAGACACCATAGAGTGAGGATTATAAATGCATATACTAAGGTCCCACAAACATTAGAATTCAAAGTAACGTCATGGGCAGACACCATAGACTGAGGATTATAAATGCATATACTAAGGTTCCACAGACATTCAAATTTAAAGTAACGTCATGGGCAGAGACCAAAGAGTGAGGATTATAAATGCATATACTAAGGTTCCACAGACATTCAAATTCAAAGTAACGTCATGGGCAGAGACCAGAGAGTGTGGAATATAAATGCATATACTAAGGTTCCACAGACATTCAAATTCAAAGTAACGTCATGGGCAGACACCATAGACTGAGGAATATGAATGCATATACTAAGGTTCCACAGACATTAGAATAAAATGTAAAACTTTCACATAAAATGTAAGTATTGTGCTAAGTAAAAATTCCTGAAGATTTGCTTGAGATCACTTGAGACTGAAATCAGAGAGCGCCCTCCTGTCATGCACGCTGCTGGATCTGGCCCAGGAGTGGAAATCCATTTGAAGGTTCTGCATGAAGCCTAGGCAGAGTGTGCAGGAGGTCTAACACCCGTCTCCTGAGCAGCAGGTGAAACAGACATCCAGACACACCTGGCAGGTCAGGTTAACACAGCGGTCAGTGCAGTACCCACATTGGTGGCACTCACGCTGGCAGCTTTCCCCAGACCCCGCGGCCACCTGGCAAGACTCAGCACATTGTGGCCACTGGCTGCAGAACATCTTGCAGGACCGTGACCCCATTGGTGAGGGTTCATGGTACTGAGAAGAGAAAGCAAGGAATACATGATTCATGTGGATAAAAAAGTGGACTGGGTTTACAAAAAACAATATTGCCTTTATTGAGTAAACCCAAATACCCAAAGCCGGTTAACTTTAACGGCAACATAAATAAACAATCCCTGAGGTAATTCCCGCATGAGTGTCATTGCAGAGTGACCCAAAGGAATTCCCCAGTGTGCACGGAACTCCAAGAAACTTGGTCAGATGTCTCAACTGCAGCTAGTGTCCTCTTATATTTGCTGCACAATCTTGGAAATGATGTGATGGTTACATTTATGTTCCAGTTGAAAGTTCTTGTGATGTCTTACATCCTTTTGACAGTATTCTTTGCTTTTATGTGTATAATTGACAATTAAAATGCAGCATTTTAATAACAGCATGTCATACTTTGACCTAGTGCTACACAAATGGCATTGAGTAATGATAAAATCTCCTAAAGCAGCTTTGTCAAGCGTTCCTATCTTTTCCCTAAATACTGTATAGCGTTGGTAAATAATAAATCAAATATATATGTTGTGCTGTTGGTTTCTCTATGTCCAGTGGGAGCAGATATGCAATTTTTTTACTTGTAAATTTAATATGCTGATACAGTAGTAAATCATTAAAAATATATAGTCATGTTGCTGCTCTATATTGATTGTTTACATTAAGTTATTGGATTGGGAATTGGCAAATTATGTAATTAAGTCACAAATATTTGAAGAATGTAAGGCTCCAACATGGCTGTTTTCTGAAACTTTGCCACTCTAAAATTGCCAGCAGCATAGCAACCTGTGTCCCACTGCTTTTGAAGCTAAGCAGAGGCGAGCCTGGTCGCTCCCTGGATGGGAGATCAATGCAGCTGGCTGCAAATGGGGTTGAAGGCAATAGGGGGCACTCCTCCCTCTGGTCTAAACATTCTTCTCAATGCCCCAGGGCAGTGGGGAGGTTAAACGGGTGTCCTAACAATCTATGGTCACTAAAGATCCCATGGCACTTACAGTATCAATAGAGTAGGATTGTTACCTGCGGTGTCCTGGACAAATTTCCAATCTGGCCTCCATACCATCATGGCAAGCTATTCATCCCCAGCTTTCAATTGGCTCATTCATCTCCTCTCCTCCCCTGTAACTATGCCTAAGGCTGTTGCTGCAAATGAGAATATGTTCTCAGTCAACTTGCCTGGTGAAGTAAAACACATATTTTGAAACTCCTGATACATGGATGGAGAAGTGGGGTCAGTCATCATTGGGGATCCTTGTTATTAATCAACAAACATGTTTTTAATTTGTATTGTTAAACATTTAGATGGTTTTGTGTGTTTCTGGGTGTGTGTTTTGTTTTTGTGAAATGTCAAATAAAATTAAAATGTAAAGCATTTGTAGTATTTCCAAATGGGTTTAAAATCCTTTACTTTTCCTATTTAGGATTATATAAGACACTGTTGTCAGAATGTATCGCAATTAAAACTGGTGTTGCAACCACTTTTGGGTGGGCATATAATTTGTCATTCATTTTCTGGGCTACCAACAAGTGACATTTTCTTTTTTTTACATTTTACAGCTTCACACGCATAATAAACTTGTGGATGTTTACATTGTACCATAATAAACAGATGGTACATTTCCAAAACATTTTAACTCTATAAAATGAGTTGTATTTCATGGTGTCAATGTTTCAAAGCTTAACCAAGTACACAGCCACAGAACTAATACAATCTACTACAGTACCACAAAGTAATAACAAATCGATTGTGATTTCCAACTGTAAATAAAAGTGTGTACTTTTTTAGTTTAGGAGAAACTAAACCCTGGCCTGACAGACCACATCATCAGGCAGGAGCAGATAGACCATCTGGAAATTCTGGCACATGCCAAAAGGGCCAGACCATCTTTTATTCAGCTGAGCTAGTCAGATTTTCTTCTACATATAGTAGTTAATTATTTTGACAGACTGGCATAGCATTTAAGTGTTTCGTAATGATAATTAATAATTTCTCAGTTATTGTAATAATCTACATTTAGCATTTATCTCAGTAGGCAACATGCCAGTGGCCGGCCTGGTTCGAAAATGGGATGGTGTGATAATCTGGTCAATTTGAAGTTTGACTCAAAATCTGACTAGAGAATATTTGTATATATTGTAGAACCCAGAGGCCTTGGCATAAATATCACCTAAAAATATCACCTGTTCAATTTAGTTTTCTACAAACGTAATTGACCCTCTCATACGTTCATAGTTTTACAAAATAGTTCCCTCAGAATGTATTTAATGGGATTTAGGGCTGACCCCAAACAATCTTTTTAATTGGATTTTTTTGGGTGTTTCCAGCATATTTCGCGTTTCAAGGAGCGGGCTAAAGATGAAAATCAGGGTGATAAAATAATGGATTATTAATTTAAATCCCTCCTATGTTTTAAGATAACAATTTAACATTTAGTTTTACAGATATTTTGTTTTGTATGTGTCAAACAAATGCAGGTCATTGGACTTGCCTATTCATTATTTTGCCTTTTGAGATTCTAGCTACTTTTTTTAGCCACTTGTTAGTGGAGACAGCTTTAGTTTACACTCGCTCGAAGTTGATATCAGAGAGTACATTTAGCCTCTACAAACTTAACATTTTTCATTCCCTCAGCTTTGGGATACTGAAGGAGGCATGTGTAATGGGGGCATATGAAGGGCCAAGTTTGGAGTGTGTAGGGATCGGTTTGGGCTTTAACAAAAGACTAGACTACTTGCATAGTTGTAAAAAGTTCAAAGTAATAGTATTGGGAAGTTCACCCATTTGGGAAGTTCCTAAATAAATCCCAAATGACCAGTTAATAGGAGTTTACAAATAACTAGTCAACATAAATAGTCATTTTTTACTCATTCTGATCATTTCATGGATCACTGGTTAGTTATGAACTCCCTTTACTGGTCATATTTATCTTGAAAAGGAACTTCCTAAAACGCTTGAATTCAGCCAAACTCAGAAATGTACTTGGTATCTGCAATAGCCTAACACATTGACAACACAACACATGAATCTACTAACTACACATTTGTACAGTGCTTCAAGTGAAACACAAGAAAACATGTATTCTATTCAAATATTGAATTAATGCATAAAGACATTATGTAATTAACCCTGAGGTAGAGTGAACACAGGCAATGACAGCTTCTCATTTGCTCAGTCACAAACCCTGCCCCCTGAGCCCTGTATATTTGGTGTCTGTCTTGTTTTGTTCGGTGTTGCCTGTTCTAGGAGGAGTGAATGGGGCCAGCTAATTTACCCCACCTGTTCCCGATCACCAGTCACCCCTATTTAAGGAAAGACCTGACATCCACTCACCGCTGGTTTGTTAAGTCACACTAGTATGTGCTACCTGCCAATCAAGCCTCAGAATTCTTGCCTGTTATCTGTCTGCATTTTTCTCAGCTACTGTTCTGCCTGGTCAGTAATTCTGTTTTTGCATCTGTTTAGAAGCACCTGCCTGCCACCACTCACCTTCTCACTCACCTGCAATCCTATAACTACTCACCTTTATCTCCTGCACCTGTGCACTGGACCAGCTACCATCACGACCGACCACTCTACCTGGAGAAACATTTCCTCAGCAATCTAATCCTACCAATCTACAACCAATAAATCACACAATTTATACTTATGTTGTCTGGTCTGCTTTTGGGTCCTCTCCTCAGAACCCTGACAGTACGATCCAGCCACAATGGGCCCAGCAGATCTGGACGGCATCTGCCATGCTGTGTCACTTCAGGGAGCCATTTTGGGACAGGAAAAAAAAACTCCAGTAGATGATAGCAAATCATCAGTCAGTGTTTTTGCCATCCAGGACTGGCTTGGCTCCTCTGCTGAGGTAGTTGCATCAGTGACAACCCTGGCTCAGTACGAAGCCGCCGTAAATCCCAGCATCCGATGGAGAACCCTAGGGTCTGAAAGATATGACTGGGATCTTGGGCAATGTAGTTCGTTCCTGTTACAGTGCTGTCTTGTTTTCAAACAGCAGCCTCATACCTATACCACCGACAGAGCAAAGATAGCTTACCTAATTGGGCTGATTTGGGGTGACGCCTCGAAATGGGCTGCTGCCATATGGGATAAACAGGATTCTATCACCTCGATTTACCAGGCTTTTACCGGTAAGATTAAAAAAATATTTGATCATCCCGACTTAGGTTAGGATGCATCCAAACAATTGTTTTCACTTTGCCAGGGAACACACAGTGTGGTTGAGTATGCTATTACCTTTCGCACATTAGCTGTGGAGAGAATGAGGTATCATTACAAGCAGGATTTGCTAACGGACTGAGTGAGCACATGAAGTATATGAATTACTGTCATAGCCTGAACCCAGTACTTTAACAAATTTGATCTCTATGGCTATACATGTGGACAACAGTTGTTAGGAATGCCAGGGAGAAACGAGGAGGCACCTGACCCTGGTGCCGGGTGAGTATCATGACATCGGTGAGGTATTTGACAAACAGCAGGCCCTTTCTGTTCCTCCACATCGACCCTATGACTTCACAATGAAGTTGATCCCTGGTGCCACCTATCCCAAGGCTCGACTCTACAGCATCTCTAAATCAAAACAGGAGGCTTTGGAGGCGTACATTAAGGGATCACTGGAAGCTGGTCTCACCCGTCCTTCATCCTCACCTGCTGGTTTCTTCATCGTGTGGGTAAGAAGGACGGAAACCTCACACTATGCATTGTTTATTGTTTATTTTTAAAAGGATCCCCATTAGCTGTCACCAAAGTCACCTGCGGTCCAACAAATGAGAAAGAATAATACTTAACAGTGATAATCTAAATGCAGTAAAACATTGCAGACATCATTATAAAATCATCTGAAATTACTCAGAATAAATTATTACAGTTATTTCATTCATTATTACATTCGTACAGTAATTATGTCCATTCCCTACTCAAAATATTAAATAGTGCATTCTCAGATGGTACTTGAAAGAGACTTTGCCATTCATTGTATGTATATTCAGTGGGCAATTATTCCAACGATTGACGATTCCAATGATATGACGATAAATAACTGTTTTCTTTAAAGCATTTGATTTTAGGTGCAGTAACATTATCTGTCCATCAGCTTACCTAGTCAAATAAGAATGTAATTTCTGTAGATGACCATACAGGTGCGCAATAATCCAGGTTCAAACTCGTCTTTGGTGTAGATGTCAGTTTATGACTCGAAGATAATTGATTTGGTTTTCGAGATGTTCAGTAACAAATTATTTCTTTTTATCGAATCAAAAAACATATTTAACTCATTGTCCATTGGCTGATAAAACATTGTCCAGTTCACTGACAGTTTTTGCAGCATAATACAATGTAGCATCATCAGCATACATTTGTACAGTTACTTTACAAAATACTGATGGCAAATCATTAGTACAGTTGCTTTACACAATACTGATGGTAAATCATTAGTACAGTTGCTTTA
>JACXGM010003649.1:0-40958 GCA_016801145.1 Umbra pygmaea
TCATCTCCATGAAGCTTTTCAGCAGATGGAAGCATGAAATGCTCCAAAAGCTCCTGATAGCTAGCTGCATTGACCCTGCCCTTGATAAAACACAGTGGACCAACACCAGCAGCTGACATGGCACCCCAGACCATCACTGACTGTGGGTACTTGACACTGGACTTCAGGCATTTTGGCATTTCCTTCTCCCCAGTCTTCCCGCTTCTGCTGCTGTTTCTGGTTCAAAAGTGTCTTGACCTGGGGAATGCGGCACCTGTAGCCCATTTCCTGCACATGCCTGTGCAGGGTGGCTCTGGATGTTTGTACTCCAGACTCAGTCCACTGCTTCCGCAGGTCATCCAAGGTCTGGAATCGGTCCTTCTCCACAATCTTCCTCAGGGTCCGGTCACCTCTTGTCGTTCTGCAGCGTTTTTTGCCACACTTTTTCCTTCCCACAGACTTCCCACTGAGGTGCCTTGATACAGCACTCTGGGAACAGCCTATTTGTTCAGAGATTTCTTTCTGTGTCTTACCCTCTTGCTTGAGGGTGTCAATAATGGCCTTCTGGACAGCAGTCAGGTCGGCAGTCTTACCCATGATTGCGGTTTTGAGTAATGAAACAGGCTGGGAGTTTTTAAGCCTCAGGAAACTTTTGCAGGTGTTTAGAGTTAATTAGTTGATTCAGATGATTAGGCTCGTTTAGAGACCCTTTTCATGATATGCTAATTCTTTGAGATAAGAATTTTGGGTTTTCATGAGCTGTATGCCAAAATCATCAGTATTAAAACAAATGACCTGAAATACTTCAGTTGGTGTGCAATGAATCTAAAATATATGAAAGTTTAATTTTTATCATTACATTATGGAAAATAATGAACTTTTCACAATATGCTAATTTCTTGAGAAGGACCTGTATATAAGGCACTTTAACCAAGCCCTTTCCCGTTATGTCTATGAACTGTACCTTGATGTTGTTAGAGTCCGTCAGGAACATGGTAAGACGGTCAATACCCATGCCCCAGCCAGCAGTGGGTGGCAGGCCATACTCTAGAGCCGTGCAGAATGTCTCATCAACGGACATGCTCTCGTCATCACCCTCTGCCTTGGCCTAAAAAGACAAACATAGAAAAATTAATAAAACAAAGATCAGCAAAATGTACAGGGTTGTCCCGAAGATGACGAAACATAATTTGACCATCAATGGCAGGGTAAGGATTTTGGGGGAAATGTGTCATTTCAGTTGCCCATACTTCTACAACTCGACAACCACTCTCACCTTAGCCTGTTGCTCGAAGAGCTCACGCTGTCTGACTGGGTCATTCAACTCAGTGTAGGCATTACAGATCTCCTTCTTCATTACAAACAGCTCAAAGCGCTCCGTCAGGCCCTTCTCTGAACGGTGCCTGTATGGGAAAAGTTAAAAGTAACCAAGACAACCAGGGGGCACTGGTAGAACAGTCAATCTCACGTAATGTGCAGTTCATTAGAATATGGATTAGGGCATTATTGCTTGTTTGTAACAGTGTAAGGTTGATACAAGCTCACCATTTGGCTAGGGGGCTCATGATCTGTGGATGGTCACAGATATACGTGGGGTTGATGCACGTGACCTCCAGGAAATCTCCTACCAACTGCGGAGAAAGAAACGTCAACCTCATTTCAGACAAGTTAATTCCAATGAGGTGGGTTTTAGGGTGTGTATTAGAATGGGCACCTTGTCGAGGAGGCGGGCGGTGGTTCTAGGAGGAGGACACTCCACCCCTTTCTGGGCACACAGTTCATCAAAGAACTTACGGGTCTCTGGGTGGGAGAGGGACACGGACAGTAAACCAAAACAGGAAATGATAAACACAGCTGGAACAGTATTGACCATCATTCACTCCATTACCGTCACTGTCATAAGTATCTGGAGCTGGGAACTTCACGCCCATCTCTTTCTCCAGGTCGCGTGTCATGCTCACCCTCCTGAATGGAGGAGTGAAGTCGATCTCATAAGCCGGACCCTCGGGTCCCTCTGGATGATACTGTATTTTGTAACCTCCAGTGATGTGCTTGACCATGCCTGAGAGTAATAAAAGGGTTGGGAGAGACCAGTTACAACTGGAACCTTGCAGCAATACCACCATGTACTGACATTCCTTAATGTTGAATTCTAAACACCTTAATTCACCTGAGAGCAGCTTCTCTGTGATATCCATCAAGTCATTATAATCTGCATACGCCATATAGAATTCACAGGTGGTGAACTCTGGATTGTGGGTTAGGTCAATGCCTTCGTTCCTGAACTGCCGTCCAATCTCATAGACTCTATCAATACCCCCAACTACAAGCATCTGGAGAGAGAAGAGGTGGCTCAAAGCACTGAAATAGTTTCATTAGGCCTTCCTTAGGTGACGTGTTACCTTGTGGTAGAGCTCGGGAGCGATCCTCATGTACAGGTTCATGTCTAGTTCATTGTGGTACGTGACAAAGGGTTTGGCCACAGCCCCGCCGGCAATTAGGTTCATCATGGGTGTTTCAATCTGAGGGAAACACAAGCGTTGTCTTACAAAGTCTCAACTACCACTCCAATTACTAAAAGCCTGTTTGTGATGAATTACCCTTTGAGATGACATTGTTTAACTAAAATAAGTAATCATTTAACATTTCAGTCATTTAAAAAAGGTACAATATGTAGTTTTCCAAAACAATAAAAGACATACTTTGCATTAAAAAAACAAACATCACTATCCCTATATTATATATATTTCTTAGTTGTCAACTTACATTATCCTAAATGTTTCCATAAACTTTCAAACCCAGAGAAATTTGTAATATAATTCGAAGACACGGGACGTTTCATTTTGTATTCCGTCAATGGAGTCATATAACCTTTGACTGCTCTATTTGCTCTAAGTTCCGGGAAACCGCCAAACATAACGTGAATAAAGTTATAATATTTTTAACAATACATTACTTTGTCAGTAAACATTTTTTCTATCTCACTAGATTGGAAGGTTGTCAGTCATAACGAAACCCATGATCCCATGCTACTTTCCGACATCATCCAAGTACATCTTTTGCTATTGTTTTGATTGAGAGACCCCTAGCGGCCAAACACTACATATTGTACGTTTAAGGGATTCTATTTTGCAGAGCGACTTACAGTAAATGCATACATTTTAATAAAACTAGGTGAAACTACCACAACTTAGTAATGACTGCATTATAATAATTTAATTAGCTATCAGCAAAGGTGAGTGCTTTACCACCACTTAAACTTGCCACACTCCCATGATCACTTCCTTGAAAGTTTCTATGACTCAAATGCCCCCTAGTGGCCATTGCCCTTACCTCCAGGAATCCCAGATTGTCCAGAAAGCTGCGAAGGTAAGTGATGATTTTGGCACGTGTTACAAACTTCTGCCTCACAAAGTCATTGAGGATTAGATCAAGGTAACGCTGGCGGAAACGTGTTTCCTGAAAAAAGTTAGAGAATAGGTGAACAGCCATACACACGCAATGTCTTCTACAATTAAGGTGTCTTGAATTAGGGTGTACAACTGATCATACTAATATCATTGGTTAATCACAGTTCACATAACCGGATAACCTAGTGATCAGAAAATGTGTTTCAAATGTGATTAAACCCATACATACACAGTGCAAACTACTACATTGTCACTTTAATTCACTAATTTACACGTTCAAAGCAAATAAATCAAACAAAAAACAATTTAGTACTAATTTTAAATTAGACAATGCCTGCCGTAATTTTTTTCCAGACAGCAAGTCAATATTTGTTTTCACTTGATGTTAAATTATTAACATTTAAAGATGGATTCATACAAATGCCTACTCACTTATTTTTATTTGGGGTTTCTTTCTCCCAGTGTTACTTTTAAAGATGGTTACAAATAACCACAATGAAACCTCAATTCATTACTGTTTGGACAGCCATTGAGGAACATTGATGCTGAAGAACCCCCAGGGATAAGGCTAGAACCCCTGTTAGCACCTCAAAAGAAACCAAAAAATTGAAAATAGCCTGCTCAATGAGCTAGCACCACCTACAAATCACTTGGGTGATTCAGGGAATGTATTTGATGAATCTAGCCCGGCACCAGAGTAAACCATTTTATACCATTTTAGAATTAGCTAGGCTCCCTCGATCTGTTGAAAGCTAACCAGGCTCCTTGTCCATTTTGAATTCAAGGAAGCAACCAATTAGCATTGCAATCTGTGTATAGATTTCCATGTAGTAGAAAACATTGTTGTCCCTATACTGAGTTCACTCATTTGAAAGCAGTTCAATGAATGTCCAATACAGGACAGAGTAAGAGGGTCACCTTGTCCTTGAGGCCAAAGTGAAGGTGTGGAAGCATATGCAAGCAGGGGGAAAGTAGTGTCATCTCTACAGGAATGATGCTCAGCTCTCCCTTTTTGGTTTTCCCTGGGTTTCCACGGACACCAATGATGTCACCACGCCGTAGCTTGTTGTTGATGTGCACAAACTCCGCCTCTGTCTTGTAGCTCCTGACAGGGAAAACAGACCAATGGGATCAAAAAAGATCCATCTTTGGGAGTATTCAATCTCCTACAAGTACAATGTTCAGGGAAGGGATACGTTATTTACCTGTTTGTTGCCATAACTTGCAGCTTGACACCTTCCCCTCGCAAGTCATAGAAGATTAATTTGGAGCCGGACTCCCTCTTGGCATGGACACGACCTGCCAATAACAACAGTTTTACTACTGTCAAAAACACAGAATAACCAAATCATACCAGCCTTTCCGCTGTGTTCATTTTACTCTGGCGCTGCCCTTTGGTAGTGATGGTCCATTTAGCCATCCCTGCAACCTCTGTGCCCTGCGAGAATGTTTTCAAAGGTTGGCCAGGTTGTAGACCAAAAAAAAAAACAGGAATCACCTGAGCCCTGGCAATGTGGAAAAAAAATATATTGTTTCTAAATAAAAACTCGAAGACAATAGCTTCCACCTCAGAAGTTACTGCACAAGCACTACTTCATAACAGAAATCCATTACATATTGATGTCCAACAGTTGCACCATTGTGTACCAACAACACAAAAGCAGTCACTACAAATCCACAACCATCCCTGAGAGTAGCTATTTAGTTTAATTCCCAATCTCAGAGAAATTCACATAAGTTTGATGTTTTGGAAACCCTGCAAATCAAAATGATTGTATGACATTATCTTAAGAAAGTGTTTCTCAAATAGTTCTTATTCATTCAATATCCCAGTGTTGACAAATTACAATTATCAACCCGTTTGGAAACTTTCCAGATCGTGACGAAGGATGGGAATCGTTCAGTCCGGCCACAGAAGCGTCTGTCTAACCATAGTGGAATTAACCTTAAGACTGTTGTGCCATAGCTGAAGTGTCACTGTCGAGTAAAGGTTCAAGGGTTTCAAAAGGCTCGACTCAAACGTTTCAATTTTCTCTGTTTCGGAAAGCCTTGTTTTGCCAATCACTACCCCACAGCAAAACCATTGCCACAAAAGGTAAAAATTCTGACATTAACATTTTTTTGGACACATGAATGGCCTTGCATTTAGCTAATCTGTCTGGTTATGACACTGCTCTTGAGGTTATTGAGCTCAAAGTAGAGCGTGCTCTCAACCTATCCGGTTAGGGATAGAAGTGATGCAGCTCATGTCAAAGAGACATAGCACTTCAGAGTCAACTAGGCTTTTCAACTGAAAGGTTAACTCCTTGCCAAATAACTACTGCGGCTACTAACTTGTGTAGATGACATCAACAGACAGAAATTCAAATATTTTGCTAATTAAGGAATGTTTATTATGATAGGTGAGCGATGCACACGCAGTAGCAAACGAGTTGTGCTAAGGTGCTTGTAGCATCAGTGAGTTGCTTCAATATCAAATTCAATACATTTTTCAAACAGGATAGCAGCTTCAGAATAATATTAAGGCATCAGGTTTATGTTCTCTCACAAGTGCGATAAAACATGCTCTAAAAGCAAATTATATAAATTCACTTGTGCAGATATTACTCTTCGTGCACCAATTCAACAATTGAGAGTGAACAGGCAGCTGCAAGCATGAAACAAAACATAGGAAGAGGGAAAGAATGCACCTACGCAAGTAAAACTAAGCAGCACGCACACAGAGCAGCCACCACCACCACACGCCCGGGAGTGTCTGCTTTACGAGTGCTGGAGGGCGTACACATTCTAGCAGGTAAACTCTGCACTCGAAGTTGATTTCTGCATGCAGATGAAACTGACTTTTGACATTTTGGGGCGGAAACCTAGGGAGGCACTGGCCCTCCTAGGATTGGTCACTTGCTTTCAACACGGTTACAAGTACTACGCCGTGTGCGTGCTGCTTAGTTATCTGCACAGGTGCATTCTTTCCCTCTCCCTATGTTTTGATACAAGCTCGCAGCTGCCCGTTCACTCTCGATTGTTGAATTGGTGCACGAAGAGTAATATCTGCGCTACTGAAATTATAATTTGCTTGTGGAGCATTCTATCGTGCTCACGAGATGACAAACCTGACCCCATACAATATGACTTGCTCCAGCATTCACACAGTACATGACTGAAGTTAACAATTTAGCTATCATCAGGGTGACTGAGGCACTTTCCATTATTATATTTCTCACTGAATCCTTCAGGATTTTCGATCATAATAGGATCCAATAGGACTTTATAGGATTTGCATATGAACCAATCCAGTAAGACTTTCTATTAGAATTCTCTTAACCAACATTTTTTATATGGTTGATACGGGTTCCAAATGATGATTTGAAATTCCAAAATACCTTAGAAGCAACCATGGAGGTAAATCTGCATGTTATGGCAAGAACAAAAATGATCAAAACTAAAATGATTTCAAACACAACAATATTCGATAAAAAAACGTGTAACTAAGGCTTATCCGCTGAACAACTATGACATTTGTTTGAGGCATAGATTGTTCTAATGCACATTTGAAGTAGGGCTGGGCGATATGGCTGAAAACTATCACGATAAGTGTTTCATATCGGTCGATATCGATAATTATTGATCTGTTTATGACCTATTTAGAATAAGGAGCAGGAAAAAAATATTAAATTTAAACATTTTTATTTTAAATTTAACCTTTCACTGATTATAATCCCCTCAGTTATAAAGGCAGAAATAACAACACAACCATGGAAAACACTCCAATAATTAAAATGTAAACATAAGTTTAAAATCACAATGAACACTTAACAATGATCTGTTACACTAAGGTGCAAAATTAGAATACTTAAGAAATGCTTAATAAAGTATAATAAAATAGTGCAAAGTGTTAAATATAAACAGAGAAACCTGAGACCTGAGAAGAGGGGAAAACAAGTTTGTGATATTACCAGTCTTGGTGGGGACGACGGTTTTGCATGATTTGCAGACAACATTGGTCTGACTGGTCAGACTTAAAAACCGAAAAACTGCCATACTGGCGAGCTGACTCTTCCCGTTTTATCAACAATTTCCTCGCTCACTGCGGCACTAATTTTCCACTTATCAGTTTCAGTTTCACTTACTCAAGAATCCAACACGACTCACGAGAAAATAATATTGCGCAACCAAACTTGATACTGTTAAATGATCTGCTGTTAGCGTGTCACTCACTACGTTGCTAGGTTACCAGAGTGAGTATCTTTGTTCATGCAGCCAAAATTGCTTCGCAACCGCTGGTTTCTTCCGACGAAGCAAAGATAATTATCGAAAGTTTTATCGAACACATTTTTTATTGATATTGATGTGTCTATCGCGAGACATATCGTTATCGTTTTATCGCCCAGCCCTAATTTGTAGTTATTAATTATTTGATATGATTTCATACCCCACCACCAATGACAAAATTCCTCCCTAGCAACTAAAGATTCTGGAGGAAACACTGTCAAATTCCAAATTATATAATTCTAAAAAGTCAATAGTTAAACAGTTGTGGTCGGTACCTGATACATTGAGCACAGTATCTGTTAGCTGATCTCCAGGTTGTAGGTGGTTGTATTTTTCAATAAACTCTGTTAGGGACAGATCTACATGGTACTTGTGTGGGTAGGGGTCCTCGGCTGTACCCTTCAGAGCCTGAATGGCTTCCGTACGAATCTTATGGTATTGCTATTGGGATAAATAGAAAAGGGAGTTTATTAGAAATATTCAAGACATAAATGACTGCAGTCATTTAAACTGCAATAAACGTTCTGAATCGCAGCATAGGCAACTGAAAAGATTAATGATGAAAGCTCACGTTAGGGTCCAGAGTCTCCTCTGAGTCATAGGCGTTCTGATCTGACCGCTCATGGCTCTCCTTCTTCTGCTCCCCCTGCTCTTTGACTTTGGATTCCTTCTCAGCTGCCTTCTTCTCAGCTTTCATTCGCCTCTTCAGCTCACTGACAACAATGAACAGAAGGTAGTATCAGGGCTCATAATGGAACTAAAGCAGCGAAGCTGGGACTACATCATAGACACAAAGTAACGCCTAGAAGGGAAGCATGTGACAAAAGGTTGGTTCGTTTTTCACATCAAATGGAAAAGGCACCAACCTTTTGTCACCTCGCCACCGATTCCCCTGAATTAATGCTGGGACCACTGCTGTGCTGGGGAGAGCAAACTTAACTCCCTTATCAAAGGCTTGGCACACATGTGGCCTGGCAACCCTGACCATCAGAGCCAGCATGGTGAGTAGGCTGACCTGAGCTACACCAGTCAATGACCAGACCTGGAGAGACACAAACACACAACACAGCTGTCTGTGGCCATTGTCATTTTTGCTACACTGAATCTGATGTGTGTTCATTTAAGGGGCATGTATGAAAAGAATGACGCTTCAGCTCAACACTTGTAAACAACGTGGTGATTTGAAGAGTTCATAATGCAGGACATTCCAAATGCACATCAGACATCTTATTCTGTTAATATTCATTGATTTAATTAGTCAAGGGTTTGATGATTGGTCAAATAATTGACTTAAGTGTGTGGCAGTTGGACTAGTTGAAATATTGACTCGTGTGGCAGTTTGGGGTTAAAACTCAATGTGAAATGTCTGTTGACCAAGTCAAGGGAGGGGAAACCCAGCTTAAAATGTACAATCCCTTAAATTTTGCAGAGTGTAAATAGAACTGAACTACCTTTTTGTTCAGTAACCAGTATCCAAAAGCATTTATTATTTCACGAAATTGTATTAATCTGAATGCATTCTAGATTGGATGAGGATTTCCTACACTCTACAGTGCGTAATTAGCTAATTGAAAAGGCATTTCAACAAGAGATAATGACTGGTGATTCTACAGTGTGTGGGCATGCACCAGTCTGTCTTTAATATAATTTATGCAGTTTAGGCTGTGTTGTTTTGTGTTACAATACACTGTATACTGTAGAGCAGGGGTTCCCTTGTGCTTGTCTTACAACACCATTTTGATACCTCAATTCTTAGGAATCCAACCATGTGAATCATCTTTCTAACCAAAAGTCAATCTTAATTTTTTTTTAAATTGGGGATATGAAAGCAATAGGCTATATGCACAGCTCATCTACTTCCTGAACTTAAGCCAGCTCCTTTGTTTTCTGTCTTAAATTGATTAATCCACATGTGTCACAACAATCAAACACAAGTGGACTAATCAGTTTGTCCAATAATCTAAGACAGGAAACAAAGGAGCTGGCTTAAATTCAGGAAGTAGTGGAGCTGTGCATATAGCCTATTGCAGAACATACTTATAGTATTACTTATTGAATTGAAACCTCAACATATAGTGGCTGACAATCAATTCAAATTATTAGTGTACAATTCTGATAGTGGCTTATTGGACTTGCCACACCTAATGAGATTGTGTGCATGTCATGATGGAGCGTCTCACAACTCGAAATTTGGTAATTTATGATAAACTGGTTGACTAAAAAGAGAAAGTAGTTCTGTAGGTATGGGTCAAATAACTAGCAACTTTAAGGAGAATGTTTTCACTTTCCTTTTGAGACGAATAGTCAAACAGACAATGGAAGTGAATGTGGGGCTATTTTTGCTTGGTTGCATGATGCTGTTAACTTGTCAAATCAATGTACTGTACACATGAACAAAATTAGTAGGACCCCTAAAAGATTGGTGACAGTCTTTTAAAAACTAAAACATGATTGTGTCAATCAATTAACATGGACATCAGAAAACCTCATATCAGCAAAGGACATCAGGTAATTCGTACGACAAATTATGGCGTTAGTAGTGGTAGTTCTTTCCATTAACAGAATAGGACGAGAACATACATACATCAAATCGAATCGTGGAATTTGTATGCACATTAATACTATGGATCGCTAAAATACAGTAGTTGGTTGGTGCAACGTGCTTTATGGAACGATACAGTGCATGAGTTGGTTGGTCCAACGTGCTTTATTCGAACTGATGCAACTGTGTGCAAAAATATATTACTGTAGTACTTTTATCGAATAATACCACGGGTCTGAGCCACAAACACCAACTTATTGTTGACCACGGCTACATTAATTGTTTTTGTAAACTAGTGAAACTATATTTGCTTACTTTTTGCTGAGTTTCTCTCCGTCGACTTCAGTAAAATCAGCCATCTTCGAGCTACACAGATATATCGGATGTAAGCAGAGATGATTGAGAAAGGATATGACAAAAAATGGTCAGTGGGTGATTAAAAGGATAATACGTTCCCGCCTATCATAGAAATCCACCAATCGCATTCAAGAAGCATTACAGGGTTGCTAAACTAATCTTCACACAATACTTTGTAAAAAAAAATCAGAATACGATTAGAGAAACGTTAAATTTTCTTAAAACGTTTAGAAATTTTGGATTCTGGGCTAAAGTCAGTATTATTGCAAATACATACGAAGAGTGCTCCTTGACACAAAATGACCCAGAGTGCACCGCGGTAAACGTCGGTAACGTAACCAAGGACGTTCAAGTTTTTTATTAGTTTGCGATCTCTTCCAAAGTATCTCGGATAATTGTCCACATGGTGGAGTGTTTCCGCTCCTGTTTAGGTCGATGATGGTACCACTGGATGGTACAGACTAAACGACATTGTAAATTACCCACAGCTCCTCCTAGTGTGTGGTGTTCAATCTAGGTACTTTCTGTTAAGTACGTGTTGGTAAGTATTTTTATTGTATTATGTATTATTATTTTTTTTGAATGAATTTATGTCCAGCAAGGCTAATCGGGTAAGCAGTCCAAATCATAGCATCTATCAGTTAGGATTGTTCCAATATCATTTAGTCACGAGGCCACAAGGGTTGAATATACAGTCTTTAGAGCTTTACAGTTCTTTGAATATCTTATGGAGACCAAATATCCATTGATCTCATTCTCAAATACAGGAAACAATTGTTTAGAGCCCCTGAATTTACATTTATGGATGTGATATTTAGCAAGTAGAAATAAAAGATTTGAAGTATTTTCCTTCCTTGTCCGTCTTGGGCTCCATTACACCCAAGAAAACATCCTTAAAACAAAATGAGAAATCTGTAACAAAATAAGTTTGGATAAATTCAAGGAAATCTTACCAGAATTTCTCTGTGTAGGGTCAGTGGGTTCCAAAAGAAATGAGAAATACTTTCATATGAGCTTTTACAGAAAGAGCATTCAGATTTAATATCTGGTTTACACCTCTTAAGTACACACTTTGGTTGGTAGTATCTGTGAATTAATCTAAATGTAACTTCTCCCACTTCATTAGTACGCACGTATTTGAAGGGTAAGGACCAAACCATTTTCCAAGGCACATGCTCTAATAAACCATTCCAATATGGCATTAAATAAGGAATAGTAACAATCTCGTTTTGGTATGAAGCCCTAATTGTTTTAATTTTAGTCCGGCGCTCCGCAGGAAAGCATAAACTCCCCACAGCAGTATCAGATACATCAATGTTGTGAGTCAGTGGCCATAAAAAATTCAGAAACAGGAATTTGATATAACTATACAGTAACTATATAGTTTGCCATTCGTGTCAAAGAGTTGGCCAAAAAGTAAAAAAATTTTTTTTTACAAAAATAAGTTTACAAAAATAAAGATTTGTTTTTAAAGAGAATGTCCTTATTAAGCCGAATATAGTATCGATGAGGCAAAAAGTTATGTTTAAATAAGAGAGACCAAGCCAAAAGCATCTGTTTATGATTTTGCTAACATTATAATTGTATAATAACAGAAAATTCTGACCACTGAATTTAGAGAAAATATATTTTGGAATAAAATTCCATAGTGATGGTGGATTATTAATAAAGTGTCTGATCCAGTTGATTTTGAAGGTGTTGTTTAAAGTTGTGAAGTCCAAAAAATGTAGGCCCTGCACTGATTCGTGTTCATTATTACAGACTTTTTGACAAAATGAGTTTTATTTTGCCACACAAAATTAAACAACATATTGTAAATTCTTGTCGATACCCCACTATCAACTTCTAAAGAGGCAGCCAAATAAGCAAGTCTGGATATACCCACTGCTTTTGTCAGTAATTTTTTTCCTCTCAAAGATAAGTCTCTTTGTAGCCAAGAGTTTAACTTCTTTTTTGTTTTCTCAATGATTGGGCTAAGATTTTACAGACTTCTTATATTCTAGTCTTTAGTTATTATTGCTCCAAGGTATGTAACCTGATCCTTCAAAGGGATATCACATGTAGTCGAAACATCACATTCTTTACCTGCCATTAGTTAACATTTTTTAAGTTTAATTTGAGACCTGATGCTTGTGACAATCCTCTTAACAACTCTAATGCAGGGAGAATCTGGGAGGCATTTCTTAGGAAGATGGTTGTGTCATCAGCCAGTTGACTAAGGACAATGCTTTTTTCAGCCAGAGTTTTACCTTCCAAAGCACTATTGGAGACATGTAGAGTTAGGAGTTGGGAGGCAATCAAAAACAAATAGAGGGAGATTGGGCATCCTTGTTTGATTCCACGTGACACATTGGCCCTCATTTATCAAATGTGTGTACAACCCAAAACGGGGCTTAGGACGGGCGTACACCAATTCCTATGCAAAGCAAGGCATTTATCAATTTGAACGCGAGCCTAGGCTATGATAAAATCTCACGTCTGGTCTGACCTTGTTTACACAAGATCTCCAGGGTGACTAGTGGTGTTCATGGTATAACCACCTGGTTCAGTGAATTGTTTTACCAGCGATCATTGATGAGTGTGTGCATCGCATTCAACTACCGTATATTGCAAGTTAAATTTCAGAATTACAAGTTAATTGTATACAGCACATTGCTATTAAGTGGTTTATTTTTTCCCTTTCACTTCGAGATTAGAACATGAGGGCTTAATTAGGCATATAACAATTTCAGTCAAAAATAAAAGTTTATATAAGGTTAATCGATTTGTAATGTAATTGGTGAAATGTTTATACAGTCGCCTATTTAAACAAGCGTTTTGGCAGTCCTGAAATCGTAGCGATGGCAGATCTGGTTCTGTTAGAGAATCTTAATGCTCGCTCTCTACGTTGGGGGTTTTTGGCCACCGGGACCTTGATGCAATTGTCTCTGTGAGCCTGACACTGGCTTATCCATAACGCACAGATCCACCTCCTAAGGATGAAACGCAGTAACAGGTGGGCAAAATCACTTGTGTTCAACTGATACCTGGATTATGTGTAAATAAGTGAACAAGGTGTTAGAAATTAGGTGTAGCCTATAAAAGGATGCGTAATAGATGATGCTATACTCGAAAGGCAATGGCTGCTCTGGCACTTAGAAGACATTGCAAGTAGGATAATCCGGAGAGAGCATGTATTCAGAGACCAAACTGATTTCCTGGCCCACGGTAATGACTGGCTTATGAGTCGACTCAGGTTGCTAAGGGCTATTCTGTTGGAACAGTGAGACAGCAAGGAACCACGCGTTACCTGTCCCCTCGCAATGGGGGGTTTTCCAGAGAGAGCTGGCTGACCGGTCAGGCATTTCCCAACCATCCCTGAGCCACGCCATGCCAGCTGTATGGAACGGTCTCATCTGTATGTCACCCAGGTACATAAATATTCCCTTCACTGTCGGTGAGCAGGCCAAAATTAAACTGCAATTCGCAGCAATGAGCCAATATCCAAATATAATCGGAGCAATAGACTGCACTCACATTGCTATAAGGGCACCATCTGATAATGAATTGGCTTATGTGAACAGAAAACACTTCCACTCTATTAATGTGCAAGTGATCTGTGATGCGCAAATGTGTTTGACAAATGTTGTGGCATGGTGGCCTGGCTCTACTCATGATTCATTTATCCTGCGAAATAGCAGTGTTAGGAACAGACTTTAAGCAGGGGTTGTGCAGGATGGCTGGCTTAGTGCTAATGTCAGTAATATTTATGATCACTAGGCTACGGTAAAATAAGGCAATGATCTTGTATTAGCATCTGAGTATGTGGTTATGTATACTTGTAGGTGACCGTGGTTACCCTTTGCACACTTGGCTCATCACCCCGCTCACAAACCCCCAGAATGAGCAAGAGTGGCGGTACAATGATGTACATACTCAGGCTCGGTCAGTGGTGGAGCGGACCATAGGGCAGCTGAAAGGCCATTGGCGCTGCCTGGATAGATTGGGTGGCATGGTGTGTCGCATTGTGCTGGCATGCAGTGTGCTGCACAATGTGGCAAACAAACATGGTGTGCCTCCGCCACAGGCCAAAGCAGAGATGAAACCAACCCGGGGCCCCCGCACATTAGGCCCAACGCAGCAGCCTTACAGCTTCGGTCAGAGGTCATACACAGAATGTGAAAAAGACAAGGTGAATTTACCTTTTGAGTTATTTTATTGGGTTAGTCAGACTCATTAACTCATCTTAATTCTCTCACTATTTCCCTCATGGTGTTCAAAATTTAGTTTTGTGACTGCAGCACAACATTGGTGAGGACACGGCCAGTCTGGCGTCCCTCAGCAGTGGTGGCACGCGAATGAAATTCTTGGAAAAAAATAAATCTGTTTTATTTGTCTTTGCATACAAAAACAAAGCCTTGCGTTTCACACAAGTGTTGGTAAGGATGTAAGCTCTGTGATCACGTCTAACCTTGTCTTTAATATTTTAACATTGTAATGACAAGTAAAAAAAATTAATTAAAGTGTAAAAACCATATTACTGTACAATACTTTCAATAATCTACATACAATGGGTGAAAATTAGTTAATAAAACAGATTGCACCAATAAATTACACCGTAGATGATGATGGCACAAATACAACTGCACCATGTTTGGTAAGACATATAAACAGATAAGGTATTTAACATGAGTAGCTATATTATAAATGTATATATACATGAGGAAATAAGGTGCTTAGTAAAGTGATCAGAGTGCAGTTCAGGCAATTGTTTTTTAGGGGTCAGTTTCACAGACAAATCTTAAGCCTAATCTTTGACTAATATGTTTTGTTTTCAGTCCAGAACTAGGCTCGATCTCTGTCATTATTAGATCATATTATATAGCTAGATGCAGAGCATATATGGATAAAAATCATGAGATAAATAGAATAATAGAATAAAGGTAGATTAGTTTATTGATAGGTAGGTAGGTTACCGGTATTTGGTATGATTGGTAATATCTGTGAGTGTAATACTGTATATGACACAAACTATGCCATGGGTTCACCTTTGGGTTGTGGGAGGTCAAAGCAACATGTCAGAGCTGTAGTGACTGATGTCACAACTTTGGCATCTTCCAAAAACAGGTGGAACAACTTCTGGGGCACATGCTATGCAGGTAAAATATATGAGCATTTGTAGAGCAACACAAAATGTAGAGATGTATTGGCAAATCAGTCAGCATCACTATTTAAAGTGTGTGCGATCCTGTTAATAAATTAAGCTCCAGTAATAATATAAATTAAATTATAACCAACTCATTAATTATTTTTAATTATAGAAATTATAACAAGCATGTTTGTCCTTCAACTGCAGTTGAGATCCAGGGATATAACCAACAATACTGAAACAATAGGGACTAATGGGTGTGTTACAGCATACGGTTGTGGTAAAATACTCAGAAATTCATGCATGATCCCAGTACTAGCATACTAACCTGTATCAATCTTCATAGGTGGATTTGAAACAAGAACATCTGCCTTATTTCAGGAGTTATTCAAAATAAGGGAACTTCCAAAGTAGGCCTGTAATACTAGTTATTTTAAACCTCCCAATTTTAATAAATAACATTATTTATTTGAATGATATTCTGGATGTTTATTTGCAACGAAATACAATATGGAGATGCAATAGCTTTGCTGATAGCATCTAGAAAGAACTACAGTATCTTACAAATTGAGTACACCCCACACATTTCTTTAAATATATAATTATAACTTATAGTTATCTGACAACACTGAAGAAATGACACTTTGCTACAATGTAAAGTAGTGAGTGTACAACTTGTATAACAGTGTAAATTTGCTGCACCCTCAAAATAACTCGAACAGCCAAACAGTCTAAACTGCTGGCAACAAAAGTGAAAATGTCCAGAATGGGCCCAAAGTGTCAATATTTTCTGTCGCCACAATTATTTTCCAGCACTGCCTTAACCCTCTTGGGCATGGAGTTCTCATGGCAAGCACCAGAGCTTCATAGGTTGCTACTGGAGTCCTCTTCCACTCTTCCATGACGACATCACAGAGCTGTTGGATGTTAGAGACCTTGCACTCCTCCACCTTCTGTTTGAGGATGCCCCACAGATGCTAAATAGGGTTTAGGTCTGGAGAAAAGCTTGGTCAGTCCATCACCTATACCCTCAGTGTATTTTGCAAGGCAGTGGTCATCTTGGAGGTGCGTTATTATGTTGGAATACTGCCCTGTGGCCCAGTCTACGAAGGGAGGGGATCATGCTCTGCTTCAGTATGTCAGAGTACATGTTGGCATTCATGGGTCCCTCAATGAACTGTAGCTCCCCAGTACCGGCAGCACTCATGCAGGCCCAGACCATAACACTTCGACCACCATGCTTTACTGTAGGCAAGACACACTTGTCTTTGTACTCCTCACCTGGTTGCCGCCACACACACTTGACACCATCTGAATTAAATAAGTTTATCTCGGTCTCATTAGACCACAGGACATGGTTCCAGTAATCAATGTCCTTAGTCAGCTTGTCTAGAGCAAACTGTTTACAGGCTTTCTTGTGCACTGTAAACCCAAATAGTAAGCAGAACACAAAAAACTTAAGGTAACAGATTACTTCAAAAGTTTTGAATTCATTAAGTAACTCAATTGAGTTCAGAATACTTAAAATACCTTCAAACATTTTATGTGACTTGAACAATGTTTTTCTTTTTTGAGTTCATGAAACTTAAACATTTCAAGTTAGTATGAGAATATGTGCAGTTTACGAACAAAATACTGTCCAAAATAGATTTACAGTGACTTGAAACTGCTTTCCCTTAATCAGTGTAAAGTCTCTCTTTTTGTACATTTTGTTTGGAAATGTTGTCAAAACAGTTAAATGATGGCAGGACACAGTGACTGTTAATTACATGAAAATTTTTGGAGTTCTGCTTACTTTCGGGTTTACAGTGTGCATCATCTTTAGAAGAGGTTTCCTTCTGGGACAACAGCCATGCAGACCAATTTGATGCAGTGTGCAGCGTATGGTCTGAGCGCTAACATGCTGACCCCCACCCCTTCAACCTCTGCAGCAATGCTGGAAGAACTCATAAATCTATTTCCCAAAGACAACCTCTGGATAAGATGCTGAGCACGTGCACTCAACTTCTTTGGTCGACCATGGCGAAGCCTGTTCTGAGTGGAACCTGTTAAACTGCTGTATGGTCTTGGCCACCATGCTGCAGCTCAGTTTCAGAATCTTGGCAATCTTCTTATAGCCTAGGCCATCTTTATGTAGAGCAACAATTATATTTTTCAGATCCTCAGAGAGTTCTTGTGCCATGTTGAACTTCCAGTGAACATTATGAGGGAGTGTGAGAGCGATAACGCCACTTGCTCCCCATTCACACCTGAGACCTTGTAACACTAACGAGTTTCATGACACCGGGGAGGAAAAATGGCTAATTGGGCCCAATTTGTACGTTTTCACTTAAGGGTGTACTCACTTTTGTGGCCAGCGGTTTTGACCTTACTGGCTGTGTGTTGAGTTATTTTGAGGGGACAGCAAATTTAAACTGTTATACAAGCTGTTCACTCAGTACATTGTAGCAAAGTGTCATTTCTTCAGTGTTGTCAGATGTCACATCAAAAGCTATAATCATATATTTACAGAAATGTGAGGGGTGTACTCACTTTTGTGAGATACTGTATGAGGTGTTAATGAATACTTATATTTCATTTTTATTATAATTTGATAGAATAAACACGCTTTCCTAGCATGGCACATTATGCAATATTTTTGTCTCCTCTGCAAAAGCAAACAAATCATTAAATGAGAAAATATAACCAGAATGTACATAAACATAACAAAGTAAAACTTAGGATCTATCTTTATTAATATTGATAGCAGCAAAATTAATCAAATATAAATGCAATAGTAGGTAAATGCCCTAAAAAAAGCAAAAAATTACATGTATGTTTTTTCAAAGGTAATATTAAGAGGTTCACTACTGATGCAAAACATCTAAACAAACAACTCTACGGGAAATAATCAAATGTACAGCATATCTGCTTAACATTGTTTGGGTAGTTTTGGGGATGAGTCTGCTTTAGAGTTGTCAAATGCACAAGTTGCTCTTTGCTTTACGTTTTCACAAACTGTCATCAGATGCAAAATCTCACAACTGACTAATCAGATTTTTTGGGGAAAGTTAATGATAGTTTAGTTGGACTTGAATTAAACTATGTCTTAATCAAAAATCACTAAATTCCCTTGTGGTACACAACAGAATCAGGAACCATTTTTAAAAGCTGCAAAAATAATAAATTAGAATAAACATTTTTGTTAAATAGTACCCTTTACAATGAAGATGCAAGAGTCTAGATAGATATACAGTATATAGATATTTTCTATCTACAGTATATACAGAATATATATACATATTCAGTACATATACTGTGCATGTACATACATATAAACTCACCGGCCACTTTAATAGGTACATCTTGCTGTTACTGAGTAGGACCCCATTTTGCCTTCATTCTTTATGGCATAGATTCAACAAGGTGCTGGAAATATTCCTCAGATTTAAGTCCATATTTACATGAATACATCAAACAGTTGCAGCAGATTTGTCAGCTGCCCATCCACCATGTATATCTCCATGGTGTAACGGTGTGGGGGATATTTTCTTGGCACATTTTGGGCCACTTATTACCGATTGACCATTGTTTAAATGCCACAGCCTACCTGAGTATTGTTATTGACTATGTCCATCCCTTTGACCACAGTGTACCCATCTTCTAATGGCTACTTCCAGCAGGATGACACACCATGTCACAAAGCTCACATCATCTCAAACTGGTTTCTTGAACATAACAATGAGGAGTTCACAGTACTCAAATTGCCTCCAGAGTCACCAGATCTAAATCCAATAAAGCACCTTTGGGATGTGGTGGAACGGGAGGTTTGCATTATGGATGTGCAGTCGACAAATCTGCAGCAACTGAGTGATGCAATAATTTCAATATAGACCAAAATCTCTGAGAAATGTTTCCAGCACCTTGTTGAATCTATGCCACGAGGAATTAAGGCAATTCTGAAGGTAAAAGAGGGTCCAACCTGGTATTAGCAAGGTGTATCTAATGAAATAGCAAACATTTATACTGAATCAAGCTGCATAGCAGTTTGACACCGAACTTCAAATGGGACACATTGTAAAGTAAAAGGAAGTTCAAATTTCCCATAAATACAAAAGTAGTTTTAATGAAAATTAATAATAATTGCTATGATATTTGCCTTGAATGCTTCATGTAAATACTTGATGGAAGCACATTCTGACAGCTTTACAGCTGTGAATTTTTATAAATATTATCCTAAAAACTTTGCACATATCTTAGGGAAACGTACTGTATGTTCATTGTTTTAGTGAAAAATTTCAAGTACATTTAGTTCTAAATCATTGATGGACAGCAATATTAAATCAGTGTCTTTGATTTGCAAGCTAGTTTAACTAAACCAATCTTGTGACTTTGGCAAAAAAATCTTTTAGACTGTTCTTGCTGGAAAATAAAACTTCCCAGTTTTTAACAGACTGAGGTTGGGTTTCATTTCTAACTGACCTTTGTTTCTTTTATGTCTATTGTGAATCAGACAAACTCTGCCAATACTCATAACAAGCTGCTGCAACCAAAATATTTTAAAGTACAGACTGTTTCAATCTACTGTTTCAATCTATAGTTTTAATTTAGGCAAAAAATAAATGTCTGTATGGTGTTGTCTTGTAGTATTAGAAAACAGCTTTGTTAAAAACATAACAATTTGGAGTTGACATTTTAAAACTTTTTTCCTTGGTCTGGTATCTGTCCTTTCAAAAATCTTCAATATTGCTTTCAGTCAATGATTCTAAACCAACTTGTGTTTGAGCAATTCTGAGATTTTTACAATGTTTGTAGTATACTACACTAAAATCATCCACAGCAGTATTGGCAAAGTAGTAAGCCAAGTAATAAGTATGTAATATGAAGACATACAATTGTACATCCTTAATATGTATCTTTTGTAAACTTTCTATGACTTTCTGTAAGTTTGTTGAAAAAAATCCCAATTCATTTGTAGATTTAATTTGAATGCTGCAAAATGTGATGTGAAGACGGGGGAAATGTGTGAATATCTTTACTGGGTATGACATGTTATATAAAACAAAAGAGATTTTAGTGAAAAATCTATATTGAATATTGAAATATTCACCTACTTTGGATATTTATTTTTCTCACATTTAGTTGCATTACAAAGTGGGATAAAAAATTATTTAATTTATTTTGTTATTGAGCTATACAATATATGACAAAATTACACATTTTTACAAGTTATGTACAATTGAATAACTAAAATATTGTTGTTTTATATGTTTAGACAAGACTCAAGTGTTTTAAACACAGATATACCAAAAAATGTCATGGAGATTTATAAAAACTTTAAAGAAGTGCAGTGACTGATAGATTGATTCGTTATTGTTTCCAGAGACTAGCTTAAGTTAATAAATCTCCTGTAGGTAATATATTAAACCACGAGACATGAACTTTGGTCTTTCTGGTTAAACGGCAGGACAGGAAAAATTTCAGACTATAATAAGAGAAAACAATGATGGATCAACCAAATTGTAGTGACTCAAATTCTCACCTAATTAACTGTATAATTACAAAAAATGAAATATTCTTCCATAAGGCACTAAAGTAATGCTGCAAAGAAAAAACAAAACAATGGTGACTGATTTACACAAGACAATAGGATAGGAATTCAATTGACATTTCATCAGAACAACATTTTGTGATGTATTGTGCTTAAACAGCTCTTATACATTGTATATGGGCCAGATGACACACCACCTCAAATCATATTGATTAAATATAAAGCACAATGAGAACCAGGGGCCAGGTAACCCAGGGGATGGTCAGGTACAAATCTAAGGCATCCAATTATTTTTACTCCCTACAGAGAGATTATAATGGAAGAGTTCTCGCTAACTTGTGCATGGCTCGGCACACGTCTGTACTTAGTTCTGACCATTTGGCCTCACAAACCCTTTAATGGAAACAGCAGCTTGTATTTGATCTTGGGATCGTTTGTCTCCAATAACTTTTCACCAAAATGACAGTGAAAAATGAAAGTGAATTAAATGCATGTAAGCCCCACTTTGTAATGAAACAATATTTGACAAAAAAATAAATAAAATTGAATACTTTTTATACACCTTGTACAAGACAATACAGTTATCTGGTCACTAAAGCACATTCAATTACCATAAGTCGTGTGGATTGCATTATGCTGGCTATTAAATCAGGCAACAGTGGTAGAAGGTAACAGAACTATAGTACCAGTAAAGTTTTTGTAGGCACAAGTATATTAACCAATTTACTGAACAATACAAAAATCGATATCCTGTACACTGTAAATCTATAAATATTTTTCTTTTGGTTGGTCACTTGGTATGAAAAAATTGATTTGCAGCGCCCACAGAAGCCCACAGAAGATATGTAATGTAAGTTATGATTAGTACTATAAATTATGGATCAGTGATTCATTGCTCTTTATCGCAATGTGAAAAACGATTCTCATTTCTTTACCATACAATCATTCAAAATTGCTGGTATTGAAAAATTAGCTGCAATTTAACTATCATCCCCTAATTTCTACCACTAAGCTAGTTTCGAAAGTCAGACCATGCTCAATAGAAATCAGCTTTCCTCTTTCAGAGATCGATACGTTTTTCTTTTCTCTGCCTAATGCAGTATACCGTTGCCCTTGACCAACACAACTGTTGGGAAAATCGCTGTTCCCATTTTTAGAAGGATTGAATGCAACAGGGGGGTGTGGAACTAAAATCTTACAAATTCCCATGTCAAGCATTTTATCAAAGTTGCTTACCTTACTTTAAAACCAGTTTAAACCCTGAGTGTCCACTGTCAGTAACTGGTACAAGATTCTCCAACCCTTTTGAATGTGGAGATGCAAAAAGTACAACTTGGGCTGGCAACTCAGTGATCTGCAGTCCAGAAACTTGTTTGCCTCATCCAGTGAATGCATGCACTGTGGCACACAGTCATCATTAGCCCCCAGTTTACAGGTTTTGTTGCAACCAATGCACCCATGTGCCATGTCATGCAGGCAAATATCCTCTGGCCTACAAGCAAGAGCTTTTCCGCCAAAGCACACATGCAGTGAGTTGCCTGTGAGCATGAGGACAATGGCAACTAATTATACATCCGTTTCCTGGAGTGGGTCGAATCTATTGTCCTTTCTACTTCAGAAATGGGATTTGGGCAGTTCCCATGCCAGAGACCTGACATTGCGGTTAGTCATTATTTTCTGGCCCCAAGAACTTAAAAGTTGCAGCAATTGACATAAAAGATGCACATTTTCTGGAAACATTTTTAGGTTGAATGCCTTTGTTACTTATTAATTGGCTATGGCAAACTCTTAAGGTCTGTTTACACCTGGTTGTATTTTCGTAGTGTGATCTTGTCTATTCACAAAGGACACATTAGATTCAGATGTAAAAAGGACTTATGCTTACGATGGCAATTTGATACATTGTGCACAGGTTCCATGTTCAGTGGACCTCAGGTTACTAAACTCACAGCTCATGGCTTAAGGTATGTCTGTGATCTCAAATAATGCAGATTTGCCCTAATTCTGCCTTAATGCCTGTGGTTATGATGTTGTCATATTGGTCTCTGGCTTTTGATCTGGTTCGCTATTACAGGACCTATGCAGTTAGGAAAGCCAATTCAAGTTTGCACAACGCCAAGTCTTCTACAGATTTCAGAAAGATTGTTCTAAGGACAGATATATCACAAGAGAAGCATTTTGTGTGGCATACTGTCGGCTCTATTATCAACCTGAAACACAAATGGGTGCAACAGACAACGATCGAAGCATCATTGCATGGAAGTGTGGGACAAAATACCTTTGAAGCAATGTGAGAGACTAACAAACAGGAACTGTTGTGTTACAGTAAATGCAGCTAAATGAAGCACAACTTTGATTTTTTTTCCACATTAGGTGTTGCATAACATGTTCTGTGATGTTCACATGGTAAGTGCATGGTGCTTGTAACATTAGGGTTGTGGGTTCGATTCCCATGGGGGACAAGTATGACCATATAAATATTTATGCACTCATTACTTTCAGTCGCTCTGGACAAGAGCATCTGCTATATGATGCTATATGTGTAGTTCAGTAAATGATAGACATGTTGTGTAATTAGTTCATTCAAGTTTTCCATTCAAATATAAGGATTTGTTTGAAAATCTGACAAAGATTAGTTTTTTAAAATAAAAATAGATACAGTGGTCGGGTCAGTTTGTTTGACCAGCTTCTTGTCTGTTCTACCAATAAATGGCAGGGTAATGTCTTGTCTGTTCTACCAATAAATGGCAGGGTAATGTCTTGTCTGTTCTACCAATAAATGGCAGGCAGCTGCGGTCGGTGGATCTTAATTGGGGAGGACGGGCTCGTATTATGATCGGGACCGGAGTGAATGGAATGGTGCGCAACGCACAAAACCAAGTGTTTTTTTGTTTTGCACACTGGGTTTTGTGCGTTGCGCACCATTCCATTCACTCCGGTCCCGAGCGTAATAGGAGCCCGTCCTCCCCAATTAAGATCCACCGACCGCGGCTGATGGCAGGGTAATGTCTTGTCTGTTCTACCAATAAATGGCAGGATAATGTCATTTCTATGGCATATAAATAAATGTTCTACCAATAAACGGCAGGGTAATGTCTTGTCTGTTCTACCAATAAATGGCAGGGTTATGTCTTGTCTGTTCTACCAATAAATGGCAGGGTAATGTCTTGTCTGTTCTACCAATAAATGGCAGGGTAATGTCTTGTCTGTTCTACCAATAAATGGCAGGGTAATGTCTTGTCTGTTCTACCAATAAATGGCAGGGTAATGTCTTGTCTGTTCTACCAATAAATGGCAGGGTAATGTCATTTCTATGGCATAAAACATGTCTTTTGGACTGTTGAAAGGGTTGAAAGTAGCAGAGATTGTGCTGCTGAAAAATGATACAAAAAAAATTATCTTATATCTTTGTGTTTTTTTATGCCTGTATGTGAAAGCTCCCGGCCTGGTGTGTAGCAAGTTATCCGCTGAGAGAGTAAATTATGAATAGCTGGTGTACAGGTTGCACATGATCTGAGCAGCTTCAGGAGTATTTAAATAAATCAAGTTGTACCAAGTGGGCGACCGACAGGGAATGCAGAATACCTTAATATGTAAAAATCTGGTTCCCTGAGAGGGAACGAGGTACAACTCTTTGCTAGTGTTTTGAGATGTTAAAGTATTAGAAACTTTACCTTGAATGAACACAAGTACCACACAGTAAAAAAAAAAATTAATCATCAAAATGTAAAAAAAGCCAAATAAAACCACCCTTTTATCTAAGCTCATATTTAAAAAAAATAAAGAAAGATTGTAAATTTCAAGCAGCAGAATAGTGACAATACAATCTGTCATTGTGTTTTCATAACAAATACATTCCCATACTGCTGCTACATATGAATAATGTACTTTTTCTGTATAATTGGTCCTGAAGTTGCCTGATTGGCATCTTGCTTGAGTTTAGGTAACAAATACATTCAATTTTGGAGTTTGTTTGTAAACTCTATTTCAAGATATTTAAGGGATGCAATTTAAACTTTCAGTATGGCTATATAACGAGCAGCAATTTCCAAGCGTGTATTGTGCTTTCCTTAATTAAGAGGTTAAAAGATTTGTAGATGTTACCATATAGGGTTATGGTTTCACTAACTGTAACGGTATCCCAGAGTGGGATGCCATTCCAATGAACTAAAATATGGACTCCTGTATATATTAAGTATTATTGTGTTTGTGTTTAAAAGTATATGGTCTGTTAGCACCACCCTCTGGACTCCAATAGGAAGTACCAGGTCTAAAGAGTATGAATGTAAAAAAGGGCTTGTTAGGTCTAATTGTCTATTACTACCAGCTGGTGTTAACAAGAACTCTGTAGCTTTTTAAGCCATTGGGTTTAGAGGGTGGTGCGGTTCATTGTGATATTTTCACGTGTTGTCTTCCTGGCTTGCTGTTTTAAAAGGACTTTTTTCTACTATTTGTGCCCTCTTAAAGTCAAGCGTTGTAAGTAGAGTAACTAATTATTGTTTAGATAAGGCATACGCTCAATAGTTTAGTTGCGTGTTCTATGCCGTGCTTAAGAGCATAGTATATAGTATTCTGTAGTCATTGTGCAATCTCCAATATTTGTCCTTGTCGCAAGTCAGAAAGTATTATTATTTGAAGAAACTGAGTTTATTAAAAAGAACAGAACTCTTCTCCCTGCCTGGTCTCCCTTTCTCCATACACCCTGCAATTGTGACACTAACAATATTAGAAGGGACAAAATGTAGAAGATCAGAGTTACTGTTCAATTGAGTTTAACCTGGCCAATTCATTTAAATCAAAGAAAAATAACAGTGCACAGTAATGCAAATGTGACTTTACATTGTATATTAACTAATTTAACAGTAACTACCTTTACAAAGTAAAGAAGATTAGTGATCAATGTTACACAACAAGTGGGGAGGGTCAAATCCAAGAAATTACTATGAATACAACGTCCCCGATAAAACTACAGCCAAACCTTTAAATCTAATCATTTGTAGCGCAAACATTGTCAGACAGTATTTAGACAATATATTATACAATAAAGACAGCAAAAATATATAGTTTTTCTTAAGAGGTATAAGACAGAAAAATAGATATGTATTATGGGCATTTTCTACACTAGTAAAAAAGATGATAAAATGTTTGTAAATATTATAAAAATTCACATAAATACTCTACACTATAAGAAACAAGTTTACTAGTCATTCACAAGAATTGAAGAAAGCCAATCACAGACAGCTCTTCTCTTCAAAGCAACTTTACAGTTCTTCATGAGTAGGGTCCCTTTAAATATCTAAATAGCTCTGGCATGGGTATTATAGGTCTCACCATGAGCCCAACCAATCACATTAGATTTTCACTGCTCTCCGTTTTAAAAAGATACTTGTTTTTAAAGTGACTAAATGTGATAATGTTAAGAGCACACATAAATCACCACTAAGATGATAGAGGCACACAACTGTTCTTGTTGACGTCATAGAGACCAGCCTCTGAGAAACAGACTACAAACAAGACCCAGTGTTAAGGGTTGCCTCAAATCCAACCCAATACTTACAATTGGAAAATACAAGCACAAACCAGTGTGGCAGCAGTACATCATGCCTTAACCTAAAAATCCAAATGCGAATAACCATACACAGACAAAGCTAAACCAAAAACTCCTTCAGTCACTTTTACAATTTTCTCCCTGTCATAACATGGCAAGTCTTAAATGACATGAATCCATCCATCCATGAGCCATAAAACTGGCCATTCAAGAAGGATTAACAGGATGCTCTGACTTGTGGACTTTACTGATATCCAGGGGTCTCATTTCACCATCTGTAAGAAAGCTGGTATTTTACAACATATGTGACAATTCAAAGTTATTTCATTTTCAAGGATAAAACGAATGATGAAGGGCTCTACTCCAGTATGCAGCACCATGACTACATTGACTGATTTATAATATAATGAATGAATGAAAACCTTCAGAAAAATGGCAGTATATTTTAAGTACAGCTAAAGGTTACATTTGGCAGAAAATTCCTCTCTGATCTATGAGTAAAAGCTCAGTTAATGTGTGACAGACGCAAGCTAATACATATACTGTACATCTGTCATGGAGACATCACTACAAAACAGCACACGATTTGTGCTATATAACGCTACAAATAATATACTCTAGGTACAGGGAACTGTGCATATTAGTACTGTTCTTGTATGATTTAACTATGAATGTATGTGCACATATAGTACATGTATGAAATTTACAAACCGAATTTCACCTACTGGACAATGTTTGTTGTAATATACATTTATCCTGATCTAAACTAGAGCATTTCTCATACCCACAAGTTTTTGTAGGAGGGGAATCCATAGTGTATCTTCAATGACTTCACAAATGAGATGTGTCTATGGGGCTACCAATGAAACAGTATTTCATGTGAGGAAAAATGAAGATTCATGCCACAACACAATTGGATGAGTAATAGATGAACATCGAGTAAACTTGGAAAGAGATAAATATTTGAGTGCATGGAAAAGATCTGGGCCAATGTAATGAGTAACAAATAAAGCAATGTAAAGTTCTGAAAAAAAAAATTCTTACAACGGCTTCCTTTCGTGAAATTTAAATCTGTTTTCTATTTAATTTTCCTAACATACTTTTTACATTACTGTATATAAAAAGGACATCAATAAAGAGTCCACACATTCTGGTCATGGAGACTGCTGTGCTAGCTTGTACTAAAATCTTTAAAAAAACAGCACTCCACATTCACATATTTAGAATGGATGAACTAGTCAAACATTCTAAAGTGTAATATGTTTCATTCACAGTTGAAGGCATCTAGTTTTGAGATACACCGACCACCCTGAAACCTGTGGGGTGACAACCTGTCTTATTTTGTAGAGATATAGCAACTCATCTCTCACCCCATTCAAGTCCAGGTGGACACAGGGGAATATTACACTTGAAGCCTGTCCTTCACAAAGGTCGTCACTGAGGCCTACATGTAACTTGTAGATTTGACCAGAGCCCACTGTTGACATTATTTCAAATATCTGCGATCTGTAATGCGGGTCCAAGCTCATGGTCTTCTGGGCTTCTAAAGAGAGGGAAAATGACATGTTTGAAGGATATCCCTGTAGATTAAAATCATGTTAGTAGCATTGTGGTTTCATTTAATTTAGACATTTAATCAGAATAACCAATTTTACATAGAGATGAGCATTCACCTGAGGACCGCTGAGGTCCTAGTAGGAGCGGGTCAGGTTGTTGCCGTGATCCTGTAGGCTGACCAGCAGGTCATCAATCTTCTCCATGTTCTGGGAGGCGCTCATGCTATTCTGCATGCCCACTGAGTCAGACATAGACTGGTTGAGCAGCGACTGGATCTGGGCGTCACTCTCTCTCTGGTTCTGACCAGACTGACTGATGGCAATGATCTGATCAGACAGAGATGTTCCAGGAGTATTTATCATCTGACCACATTCTGTATGGAGAAGAAACAAGTAGTCGCTAAGTAAATGCCGCAACGCATTTGAAGAAAAAAACTATTGATAAAAACATGTATTTCTTCCTGGAGCACACATTTAATAAAAGATTTATGTATTTATTTTATTTAAACTTTATTTAAAAAGGTGGGCTGCCTGAGAACAGATACTCATTTGCAATGGCGCAATGGTCCAAGATCATGAAGTTCCACATGAATTACACGAAGGTACAAACTACAGACAACATGATATTCAGAGTATATGGTAGGAAGTATTAATACAGTTTGTGCAAATTAGTTATACAGCAATCAATGTAAATGAGAACACCACAGATGTCTGAGATAATCATCTGTCTCTCTTCCCAATCAATACTTTCCATGGGTTCCTATACAATCAAATATTCCAGCAGCTCTAGTTTATTGGTTGCAAACTATATTAGTCAGTAAAAAAACACAAAATTAAAAGTTTATTTACAAAGTGATTTATGACAATGGTGCAAAAATGAGTACACCCCAATTAAGCTTTAAGGAATTCAACTTTGCTAATGAACTGGAATTCAACAACAGACGAGTCTAACCAATCATCACACAGGTGTCTGCAAGATAAATGACAAAAAAGTGTTATTTAACCTATACAATCTACTCCCAGTCAATGCTGGCAATTACAGCACCACATGGAACAGAAATGTCATGTCGTGAGAAAGAAAGTAATTGCTTTACACCAAGAAGGTCAAGGCTACAAGACAATCAGTAAACCACTGCTAATCAGTCGAAATACACTAGCAAAAGTGATAATTTAAAAAAAAAAAGGATGGACTTGTGGCAATCAGTTTGAGACGTCCAGGCCGTCCACGGAAGCTAACACCTCGAGATGAGCGTTTTGTCATTAGAAAAGTTGAGGAAAATCGCCATGTAAATTCATCACAGTTAGCTAAAGCTGTAGAAAGCCAAACTGGGGTGACTGTTTCACGTGACACAATACGAGGTATACTGCACAGGAGTGGCATGCAAAGGTGTCGTCAAAGAAGGTAGCCACTGCTAAAGCCAATGCACAAAAAAGCCTATTTAGCATTTGCTAGGGTCCATGTTGTTAAATGTGAAGAATATTGGGACTCCATACGTTGGTCAGATCAGACTAAGGTTAATCTTTTTGGAGCTGATGGCATACAAACTGTATAGTGTCGACAGGGGGAAGAGTACAATGAACAATTCATGGTATCCCCAGTAAAGCATGGCAGTGGCAGTTTTATTCTGTGGTGTTGTATGAGGGCTACAGGTGTCAGGGGATTTTGCTTCATTGAGGGCATCATGAATCACCACATGTACTGCGAAAGAGAGGATGCTACCATCTCTCCACACCCTTGGTCACTGTGCACTCTTTCAACATGATAATGACCCAAAACATACATCCAAGGCCACTGCTGGATTTCTGAGGATGAACAGGGTGAAAGTGATACAGTGGCCAAGTATGTCACCTGACCTCATCTCAAGATGGAGATCAGGTGGAATGCAAAGTGGCAGGGCAATAACAATGGAATAGTTAACACACTGGTAATCGCTGTGCAAATGATAGTGTGCAGAAATTTACAAAAACAAAAACTGTGGAGATGAATTTATGATTATGTGCAAAAGACACTATGGAGAGTGACAAGGACACTAGGGCATAAATGGGCAAAAACTAGGGGCGAATGAGGCAGGAGAGTCAACATGTAGAGTGGTCGGACAGTCTCAGGTTTCATCGATTTTTTTGTAATTTATTCCAGTCATTGGCGGCTGAGAACTGGAAGGAATGGTGGCCAAAGGAGGTATGGGCTTTTCAGGTGACCAGAGAGATATACCTGCTTGAGCACAGGCTGCCAACAGCAGATCCTATGGTGGTAAAGTGAAATAATGTACAGTGGGGTTTTCCATAGTCAGGAAGTAGATGTCAGCCTGCAGTAGATGTATTGATACCAATGAGTTTTGTGTAGAGTGTGTAATGAGAGCCAGCCAACGGATCCATAAAGGTCAAAGTGGTGGGTGATAAATGGGGCGTTGGTGAGAAAATGGATAGCGATGTGGTAGACTACGTCTAATTTTCTAAGGAGGGAGTTTGAGGCAGTTCTGTGTATGACATCATCGATGTTTAGGATCTGTAGAATGGTCATTTTCACCAGGGCATGTTTGGCAAGAAGAGGGAAGGAGGACTTGATGTGGAAATTTAAGCAAATCCTAGATTAAATTTTGAATAGGAGCTGGTTAATGTGGGTCTGGAAGGAGAGTGAACAGTCTGACCAGACACCTAGGTACAGTATTTGTAGGTCAGACCCGTCCAGATTGGTGAGACTAGTCAGGCAGGTGGGTACTACTACTACTACTAGAGTTTAGAAGCAGTTATAGGCCACAGAAGGAGTGTTGTATGGCATCTAAGCTCTTTTAGATGTTTGATAGCACATTGTCCAATGTAGGGCAAGAAACATGGAGAATGGTGTCGTCTGTGTAGAGGTGGATCTGAGAGTCACCAGCAGCAAGAACAACATTATTGATGTATACAGAAAATAGAGTCAGCCTGAGAATCAAACACTGATGCACCCCCATAAAGACAGCTAGAGGTCCAGACAACAGGCCATCCGATTTAACACATTGAACTCTATCTAAGAAGTGCTTGGTGAACCAGACGAAGTAGTCAGTTGAGAAAAGGACGATGAAGATGGCTGCAAAGTACTGTCTATTATCAATGGCTGTTAAGATATCGTTTAGGACCTTGAGTGTGGCTGAGGTGCACCCATGACCAGCTCGGAAAGTGGATTGGGTAATGGAAAGGGTATGGTGGGATTCAAAATGGTCAATAATCTGTTCGTTAACCTGGGTTTCTAAGAGTTTAGATAGGCAGAGCAGGATGTATATACTGTAGGTCTGTAGCAGATTGTGTCTGGAGTGTTCCCCCCTTTGAAGAGTGGAATGACCCTGGCGGCTTTCCAATCTTTAGGGATCTCTGATGATAAGAGAGGTTAAACAGGCTAGTAATAGGGGTTGCAATTATTGCTGCAGATTGTTTTAGGAAGAACGGTTTAGATTATCCAACTCTGCTGTTTTGTAGGGGTCAAGATTTTGTACCACTTTCAGAACATCAGCAGTCTGGATTAGGGCAAATGAAAAATGTAGGGGGCTTGGGAAAGTTACTCCAGTGGGTGCAGAGCCGTTGGTCAGGGTGGGGGTAGCTAGGTGGAAATCATGGCCCGCCATAGTAAAGTGCTTATTGAAGTACCGGTTCCTGACTTTCCTGGAGAGTTGCAGATCACAGGGATTGTTTGAGGCTAATACAGAACGCCACAGGATGTTATTGTCATTGCCGAGGAAAGGCAGGTCTGGAGTAAACCAAGGGCTATATCTACTCTTAGTTGTAAACGTTTGAATGGGGCATGCTTATTTAAGATGGCAAGAAAGGCACTTTTAAAGAACAACGAGGCATCCTCTACTGACTGCATAAGGTCAATATTCTTCCAAGATACACTGGAAAGGTAGATTAGAAAGTTTTTTATGGAGCATTTATCAGTAATGGAGTTGGGAGTTTAACTGTGGACCCATTAAGGATGCAGTCAATGAGGAAGTGATCGATGAGATCCTGGCTGAAGATAGCAGGGGTGTATTTTGAGGACATGTTAGTTACGACAATAATCTATGAATGTACTTCACAGATTTAAGGTTGTACCTGGTAGGTTTGTTGAGATTTTATGTAAGGTTGAGGGCATCAAACTCAGGTTGTAATTTGGCTGGGGTGTTAGGCATATCCCAGTTTATGTATCCTAAACATCAAAACTCAAAGGATAAATTGGGGGAGATCAATTCCCATAGGGTGTCTGTGGAACAACTGGGGCCTGAAGGGGGTCTATAATAGGCAGCAACAGTGAGAGACTTATTTCTCTAAAGATTTAGAAGCCCAAACTGTTTGGGCACAGACCTGGATGGGATAACAGCTCTGTAGGCTATCCCTGTAGTAGATTGCGACTGCTCAAACTTCAGCTGTTCGATCTTGATGGAAAATGTAGAAGAATTTGATAAAAGATATATTACATAAATTAATGCTTACCATTTTGCATCCCAAAGAGGAACAGGCTTGGCTGCTGGGCCTGGCTGCTCTGGTTAAGTGTTCCACTGATCGCTGTCTGGAAAAGAGAGCCTGGTTGCTGAACAGGGGATGAGTTGGTGGTCTGCAGGCCTGCCACCCCATTCTGGGTGCTGAAGATGCCTGTTTGTGGGAGCTCCTGGGCAGCCATGCCAGCCTGCAGAGAAACCATATTGGACTGGGGCATGAAGAGTGACACAGGCTGCTCCAGGCCGTTGTTGGAGCTGCTGACAAGCCGCATGGGCTGCTGGTCCCGAAAGAGGCCTTGCTGTTGAGGCTCAGAAGGGTTTCTCACCATCTGGCTCTGATCCTGAAAAGCCATGAGCTCCGATTGTTCATGCGGGCGGACTGTCACCATGTTGGCCTGAGAGAACAGCATGGAGGGGTTCTGGGGATCCTGGGAGTTCAGACTGCTGCTGCTCATCGGGGGCATCTGGCCATGGCTGAACAGCAGGCTGGGGGGCTCGGCAGGGGACAGGGGGTTGCTGCAGAACAGTAGGCCAGTCTGCTGCTGGTGGCTCTGAGAGAGACTGTTTACAGGTGGATGAGGGGATATGTTCTGGAACATGGAGCTCTGCTGAGGTTGCTGTGGCTGGGTTTGCGATGGCGGCTGCTGCTCCATGGGAGTCCCCTGTTGGATGGGGGACAGCTGGGTCTGGGCCTCAAACACTGACTGGGGCTCGGGTACAGAAGTCTGCAGGGCATTGAGGAAAGCTAGCTGCTGCTGGCTGCCATTTGCAGAGTGCTGCCCGGGCAGAGTATTCTGAGGGAGAAACGGGTTGCCGGCAGAAGGAGGCTGTTCTGGGGACAGACTGGTCCCACTTAACGTGGTAAGGCTGCTCTGGAAGAGGGCGGCCTGGACATGCTCTTGGGTGGGTGAGGGCTTCTGAGGGTGGAACAGCGCCCCTTGTGAGTCCTGTGCTTCGGGCAGTGGGCTGGGGTTATGAAAGAGGGGTGGGGAGGGATGAGCCGGGGTCTGCTGGAGGAAGTTGGTCTGAATGGAGAGGAGATCGCTGGCTTGCTGGAAGAGCACTGCTTGCTGTTGTTTCTGCTGGTGCTGCTGTTGGGCCTGCTGAAACACAGAACCATGGTTCTGCACCATGCCCTGCTGGGAACCCCGCTGTTCAACGTTCTCCCCATGGGAACCACCCTGAAACATGCCACACTGCATGGGCATCTGTGACTGAAACAGCTGCTGCTGCAGGCTCTCCAACGCATGCTGTTGTTGCTGCTGTTGAATTTGTTGGTGCTGAATCTGTTGTTGCTGAAGTTGCTGTTGCTGAATCTGTTGTTGCTGAAGTTGCTGTTGCTGAAGTTGCTGCTGCTGTTGAATCTGCTGTTGCTGTTGTTGCTGTTGAATCTGCTGTTGCTGTTGTTGCTGTTGTTGCTGTTGAATCTGCTGTTGCTGTTGAATGTGTTGCTGCTGACGCTGCTGGTCATGGCTGCAGTACCCCTTGGCGTGCAGTTGTCTCACTGCTTGTTCAAGTTGGGCCACCTCATCTGGGGGGAATATAGGAAGCTGGTGCTGCTGGGAAGCAGGCTGGTGGGGCTCTGCTAGTTGACAAACACCCCCGTTATTGTTGCCGGCCCTGTCCTGCACCTCTCTGGTCTCCAGGAGGAACGTCTGAGGCGCCGGCGGGAGCAGAGAGTCGGAAGGCACGGCGAAAGAGCTGGAGGGAGACATGTCCTGCTTCTGTATGGTGCTCAGGGCCTCTGCGCTGGTGAACATGGCAGTTTGGGATTTGTCAGGGTCACTGGCAGATTGCGGCAAGGAGTTGGAGAACGGGTTATTTTTAGAACTCATGTCCAGCTGGGCTGCACACATGACATCAGGGGTCTGCTGAAAAACAGACAAGAGAAGACGGAGGGATGTCACTTTATGTCACAGTCAATGTTAGTGAATGCATTTGTAGATTTGTTGTTCACCTTGAACATGACTGCACAGGGGAGGTTGCTAGACACTTCCATTGGAGTGACCTCTTCTCTCTTCACAAGAGGCAACATCGTGGGCATCAAACCACTTTCAGGAACTGTAGGTGAGTAATCGACAGTGGTATATTTTCATCATAATATTAGCAATAATACAAGACTTGACTGGTACACCCACACATATTGATGCATACACACTGATACATTAAACACAGGCTACAGCATGGTGAAGATATATTATACCTTTAATCTGTTCATCAAAAGAACAGGGCTTGCTTGGGGATTCTTTTTTTACAGACACGTCCACTGCTTTTGCTGCGAGATACAAACAAATAAGCAGTTTGGGTTAAGGACTTCAAATTACCTATATACAGTAGTCTCATTCTTCGTAGTCTATGTCACATTTTCATTTACAAATATAATGTGAAATACAGGTTTACAATGTTGAGTGAACTTAATCAGGAACAACAATAAGCGTGACTTTATTAATTTTACAAATGCATCATCTATACTTCCATGTATTATTTCCTTCCTCGATTACTTGCCAGACTCATTAATAGTTTGGTTTCAGTGTAGATGTTCCCAAGTGTGTATGGTCTTCTGTACAAAGGACAGACACGGCAAGTTTGGAGAAGGATAGGGGATTCATTCAACTAAGTTGTTAGCAGTGAATTGTAATTCACTTTGGCTGGAGAACTGCGCAAACGGTATTCTGCATTAGTCCTAATGTGGAGGAGGAGGAGGAAGCTTTGATTATTGGCTCATCACTCACCTGGTTCTGGAGAGTAGGTAAAAGGCTGCAGGTCATGGGATCGACCAGCATTTGTAACAACATAGATACCCACACACACCGCAGATGTGATTTCTGGGTTCTGGTATGGAGGAACCTTAACAATCAAGTGATTCTGAGGGGAAAACAATAGTAAAATCCATAGAATTTACAAAAGGTCCCTTCCAACAATTACATAATTCAAACGGTCAACAAACATGTTTCAGCATCCCTGTTTAAAACCTGTTCAAACACAAAATGACAACAATTAAATAATCAAGCGATGTTAGCATAATGTATACGTGAAAGGGAGAACCATATTGGCGGAACAACAATAGATTTGTATTCAATATAACAGTACTTTTGGCAACATTTCAATGTAGAAAACATTAACATTATACTTTATGTAAATACACTTTCTCATTTTGAATTGCAACATGACAAATCACACCAACAAAGCTGGGTGATAGCTGGTGAAAAATGACATGGAAAAAAATATATACAAAAATGATTAGATCCTCTGCTAATTCTGTATTTTTGCCCACTGACAAAGAAATGATGTCTATAATTTTAATGGTAGGTTTATTTGAACAGTGAGAGACAGAATAACAACAAAGAAATCAAAGAAAGTTATTAATTGATTTGCATTATAATGAGTGAAATAAGCATCTCAATCAGCAATATTTCTGGCTCCCAGGTGCCTCTTATACAGGTAACGAGCTGAGATTAGGAGCACTGCCTTAAAGGGAGTGCTCCTAATGTCAGCTTGTTACTTGTAAAAAAGACACCTGTCCACAGAAGTAAGAAATCAATCATATTTCAAACTCTCCACCATGGCCAAGACCAAAGAGCTGTCCAAGGATGACAGGGACAAGATAGTAGACCTACACAAGGCTGGAATGGGCTACAAGACCATCGCCAAGCAGCTTGGTGAGAAGGTGACAACAGTTGGTGTGATTATTTCGCAAATGGAAGAAACACAAATAACTGTCAATCTCCCTCGGTCTGGGGCTCCATGCAAAATCACACCTCGTGGAGTTGCAATGATCATTACAATGGTGAGGAATCAGCCCAGAACTACACAGGGGGATCTTTTCAATGACCATAGTCACCAAAAAAACAATTGGTAACATACTACGCCGTGAAGGACTGAAATTCTGCAGCGCCCGCAAGGTCCCCCTGCTCAAGAAAGCACATGTACAGGCGCGTCTGAGGTTTGCCAATAAACATCTGATTCATAAAGAGGAGAACTGGGTGAAAGTGTTATGGTCAGATGGGACCAAAATCAAGCTCTTTGGCATCAACTCAACTCACCTTGTCTGGAGGAGGAGGAATGCTGCCTATGACCCCAAGGACACCATCCTCACTGTCAAATATGGAGGTGGAAACATTATGCTTTGGGGGTGTTTTTTTGCTGACGGCACAGGACAACTTCACTGCATCAAAGGGATGATGGACAGGGCCATGTACCATCAAATCATGGGTGGGAACCTCACTCCCTCAGCCAGGGCATTGAAAATGAGTTGTGGATGGGTATTTTAGCATGACAATGACCCAAAACACATGATGAGTGGCTCAAGAAGAAGCACATTAAGGTCCTGGAGTGGCATAGCCAGTCTCCAGATCTTAATCCCATAGAAAATCTGTGGAGGGAGCTGAAGTTGCCAAACGTCAGCCTCAAAACCTTGATGACTTGGAGAGGATTTGCAAAGAGGAGTGGGACAAAACCCCTCCTGAAATGTGTGCAAACCTGGTGGCCAACTATAAGAAAAGTCTGACCTCGATGATTGCCAACAAGGGTGCTGCCGCCAAGTACTAAGCCCACTCAATCACATTGCTTTACCAAGTCAATCAATGCTCCAGAGCAGGGGTCTCTTAACCCTTCCATGGAGGGCCTAGTGTATGCCGGTTTTTGGTCTTTCCCTTCAATTAAAGCCAAATTAGGACTTAGACTGCCAGGTGAGGGGAGATCCTAACCAATTAGTGAGCTACTCCATCAGCCTTGTACAAGGTGAAAGCGAAAACATACATACATACATACATACATACATACATACACACATACACACATACACACATACACACATACACACATACACACATACACACATACACACATACACACATACATACATACCAGCAACGGTCGGTGGATGTTAATTGGGGAGAACGGGTTCATATTACGCTCGGGACCGGAGTGAATGGAATGGTGCGCAACGCACAAAACCAAGTGTTTTTTATTTTGCACACTGGGTTTTGTGCTCAAATGTGAGAACCTCTAGCCATCTTTATGGTGTTTTTTTCTAAAAACGAATCAGACAGGAAGCAGGAAGTGAACATGAAGTTCCACTTCATGAAAAAAATACATTTGAGATGCTAACTGAAGCAAAGTTTGTAGATTTTGCTTACAGATGACTAATGGAGTGACCAGAATGGTGTAATTCATTTGAGGAGTGAGTATTCATTTGATAATGTTTTGATACAACTTGTAGGTTATTGAAGTTAGTTGAAGTTAGTTGGGGCGCAGATGGCTCAGTGGGTAGGGAGTCAGACTTGTAGTCAGAAGGTTGCCAGTTCGATTCCCGACTGAGCCAAATGTCGTTGTGTCCTTGGGCAAGACACTTTACCCTAATTGCTCCCAGGTCGTTGCTGTAAATAAGAAACTGTTAGTCAACTATCCGTCTTAGTCAACTTACCTGGTTAAATAAAGGTTAAAAAAAAAAAAAAAAAAAAAAAAACTGACTATTAGACTTTATGTAAAATGGCACCTATGAAATGAACTGAATAATCATGGGGCAATAGCCTCGTTTGAATGGAGCTTTATATATAGATATAATTACTGTATGCATTCAGACTTTTCACTGTCAATATCAGATTATTTCTTGTTTATCTAAATTAAACTATTTTAGTGTAAATAGGCCCTAGTTCATGAAACGAATACTTTTCAATTTTGTTAACTAATAAGATGTATGATGTTGAGTTTCATATTGTGTAACACAATGTGAATAATATGTAAAGTAGGTCTAACACCTCAGACATAACATAGCTCTGGCCCTCTAGCTGCGAAGAGCAACAGTTTATGAGGTACTGGAGAGACGCACTTATCACTGTGGCCCATAAAAATTAGGTCACAAAACAATGAGTCCTGGCACATCCTGGAGTGGGCAGCAATTTAAGGTCATTACATCTAAATCTTTACAAATCCCCAAAAGCTGCTTTCATCACAATAATAATTAGCATTCATCACTCTAGGAACAAAATAAACAGTGAATAAACAAATATACCTGATGAAACAGTTCCATGTCAATTTCAGCCTCTGCATTCCAAGACTTCTCATCTTGGAGGGGAAAAAGGAACTGTGGCATTAATATGATAGAGCAAAAAACATCAATGCTTACATACAGTCCTATGCAAGTTTAGGCATTCCTGACAATTTCCATGATATTTATTTATAAATAATTGGGTGTTTGGATCAGCAATTTCATTCCGATCTATTAAATAACTGAAGGACATAAATTTCGTTAGTGAAATGAGGTTTATTGGATTAACAAAAAATGTGCAATATGCATCAAAGTGAAATCAGACAGGTGCATAAATTCTGGCACCCCAACAGAAATATCACATCAATATTTAGTTGAGCCTCCTTTAGCAGAAATAACAGCATCTAGACACTTCTTATATCCTGTAGTGAGTGTCTGGATTCTGGATGAAGGTATTTTGGACCATTCCTCCTTGCAAAACATTTGCAGTTTAGTTAGGATTGATGGTTGCTGAGCATAAACAGCCCGCTTCAAATTACCCCAAAGATTTTAAATGATATTCAGGTCTAGGGACTGGGATGGCCATTCCAGAACATTGTACTTGTTCCTCTGCATAAATGACAGAGTAGAATTTGAGGAATGTTTTGGGTTGTTGTCTTGTTGAAATATCCAGCCCCGGCATAACTTCAACTTTGTGACTGATTCCTCTACATTATTCTCAAGTATCTGCTGATATTGAGTAGAATCCATGCAACCCTCAACTTTAACAACATTCCCAGTACCGGCACTGGCCAAACAGCCCCAAAGCATGATGGAACCTCCACCAAATTTTACTGTGGGTAGCAAGTGTTTGTCTTGGAACATTGTGTTCTTTTGCCGCCATGCATAGGGCCCCTTGTTATGACCAAATAACTCCATCTTTATTTCATCAGTCTACAGTACCTCCTTCCAAAATGAAGTTGGCTGGATGATGTTGTAGGTCTTTTGAGGTGGTCTGTGGGCTGTTTTTGACCGTTCTCACCATCCTTCACCTTTGCCTCTCTGATATTTTACTTAGCCTGCCACTTCTGGCCTTAACAAGAACTGTGCCTGTGGTCTTCCATTAAATCTCTGCGATAGCTTTTTGTAGCCTTCCCTAAACCATAATGTTGAACAATCTTTGTTTTCAGGTAATTTAAGAGTTGTTTTGAGGCTACCATGTTGCCACTCTTTAGAGGAGAGTCAAAGAGAACAACAACTTGCAATTGGCAAACTTAAATACCTTTTCTCATGATTGGATGCACCTGTCTATGAAGATCAAGGCTTAATGAGCCGGTAGATACAGGTATTAATATCAACAAAATGACAAGGGTGCCCAAATTTATGCACCTGTCTAATTTCATTTTAATACATATTGCTCTTTTTCTGTTAATCCAATGAACTTCATTTCACTACCGAAATATTACTGTGTCCTTCATTTATTTGATAGATCAAAATGAAATTGCTGATATAAACTCCCAATTATTTATAAATGAAAATCATGGAAATTGTCAGGGGTGCCTAAATCTTTGCATGTGACTGTATCTTTTATAAACATATATATTTCAGAAAATAATTTGTTGTGAATGCCTACCTGATACATTTTCCTGAAATATGACTTTGGTGTCCTTAAGGAAGTTCTTCCCTATAAGGAACACCTCCCCACCTCCCCTTGCAGAGCAACTGTGGAGGGACTTCTTCAGAATTTCAGGTACCCCTGCAGGCTGTGCTGTAGACAAGAAACAAACAGTTTGTCAGGCCCAGCGTTTTGCCTGACCTACCATCTTTACCTAGTATTCAGTCATTGGTACACAACTGCTGGCAATCTAAAAGTAACCAGACCGGTGGCGCCGCCAAAATCACTGGCCCACCCCTCCAAAGATTAATAATTTTGTTTTACCAATATTTTTTTCTTTTATTTTTATAACTGATAACTGTATAGGTATTAGTTTATGCACATCAGATAGTAAGTAACATTAACTGTAAACTAGAACTGCAAGCAGTTTTGGCGGGGTCCAAGCCATCCCTGGCAAGTCCCCCCTGGTGCAAGTCGCCCCGATGAGCCCACAAAAGCAGAACCTATAATATTGGAACCAAAGTCACTGTTCAGATTAGGTTGCTACTTTATGCTGCGGCCAACAGTTCATGTAGCGCATTTGAATGAACTGATCTTTGATTTAATAA
>JACXGM010003650.1:14190-29536 GCA_016801145.1 Umbra pygmaea
AGCTCCTGACTCTGGACCACATGTCCCCTGGTCTAAGCTCCTGACTCTGGACCACATGTCCCCTGGTCTAAGCTCCTGACTCTGGACCACATGTCCCCTGGTCTAAGCTCCTGACTCTGGACCACATGTCCCCTGGTCTAAGCTCCTGACTCTGGACCACATGTCCCCTGGGGTCTGCTGTTCAAGCCCTGGTTCAGCCACAGTCTCTGCCCTTCCTCTCTTATTCCCCCTACCTGACAATATAATAGAAAATATAATAAAATGGTCCTGCCTAAAAAAACTATTTCGAACACAATCTCCTTTTAAAGATGACCTAACTATATTGTGTGTGTATGTTTGTGTTCATGCTTGTGTGACTGAATGTCTGTGCTTTAACTGCGAGGTTAACATAAAATCTTAGGCAATCACAATTATTTTATGAATATGAGTTTCTGGCAAATTCCTTTCAATTGGCATATCTATTCTTTAATTTCATTTTTAGGATCCCAGACGGGTAAGACCTCTAAATCGTTTGTTGTCTGCTGCCTTGGCACGACACCCATCCTGGCAGCTCAAACATGTTGTGTTTTAGTTAGCACGAGACTATCACTGGCCTTAGAGGCTAAACTCATGGATTTGCCTCGCAATGTGACGCACAAGCTGGCTAACAGATGTTGAGCAAATACCGACACAAAGTCACACACGCGCAGAGGCTGACAAGCTAGGATGCACCAAATCACACACTCACTTCATGTGCGTGTGTGCTTGTGTGTGCTTGTGTGTGCTTGTGTGTGCTTGTGTGTGCTTGTGTGTGCTTGTGTGTGCTGTTATGAGTGACTGTTTGTCCGTGTGTGCTGGGGATTGTTAAAGCCCGCCTATAAATAGGATGACATTGTGCTAATGTGTTCTTCCTACACCAGTGAATTAAACACAATTTACCTCAGCATAATGACACTGTCATTTCACACAGCCTCTGCCTCAGAGTGTTTGTCGATTACAGCCCTCGCCCTGTGTATTTAGTGCAGTGGGTGGCTGGGGAATCCCTGAGCACTACCTTACACACACACACACACACACACCTGAATAGACATACCTCCTTCAACAGATTTCTCCAGTATCGTCCAGTGTGTACTTTTGTGTCCATCCCTCCTCTCCATAATCCTATAACCCCCTCTGGCCATAACTGCCTCTCCCTGGGCCGGGGCGATGTGAGGTGACGTGTAGTGACATCCGAAACTGAGGTGAAAAAGCCACCCTGTTCCTTCGCAACGCTCCACATTGGGACCTGCTGAGAAGAAGTGCACTGGAAAGTGAACAGGGTGTCATTTGGGCACGACCGCGGGAGGTGAAACCCGGCAGGCTGAACGGAGCCATGTCAGCCGGGTGGTATAGATGGACCTTGACAGGAAGCAGACACCTGCACCGTGCTGCTGTTTGCCATTTGGGCCACTGTCAGATGTCACTTAGATTACTGCTGCCCTCCTGAACACACCATGCATGCGACTCAGGGAGTCAGTCAGTCAGACAGACTGGTACGCACTGGGAGGCGCGTGATCGTACGCTCGCACACAATAGGCTCTTGAAAGTATACTTCTAAAGGTTGGTGCTGGGTTATGACTCAGCCCTCTATGCCAGAACACTTTGTCTCCGTTAGATTGAGAGGTGGGGTTCTGTGCGTATCGGATAGAAAGATAATGGCTTTGGTGCCGCGCAATGGAAGACGTCTTTGTGTCGTTTCAATGCGTTTTTGTGAATATAGAGCAGCTGTTTTCCCTCTAACAATACACATTAAAAACTGTTGCAGGGAAGAAAAAAAATCAGCCTCTCACTCAAACACAGGAATAGATACTCCACAGGCATGTGGGCAGGAAGGTGGTCTAGCGTTTTGATCATCTGTCTGGTGTCTGAAAGGTCACTGGTTCAAATCTCCTCGACTGCCAAAGCAAAAGCTCTGTTGTTCTGTCTGTTAGCAAGACAGTTCATACTTATTGCCCATCCTCCCCCTGTAACATTAGCCACAGGTTTTTGCTGCAATAATAAAAATTGGATCTTAATCAAGCTGCTTGGTTTAAAAATAAAACATCAAACATTTCAAACAAAAAAAACAAATTCTTCCATCTCAGGAGATCTCAGTTAAGGAGATTCAAATGCCTGTTTTTGGAGTTTTGATCAACTGCTCTGAAAAATGTAAACACCATCTCTGTAGAGGGATGCATGTTCTGAAGAGGTTAAACAAGGCATAACTAACATTTAGATTTGGAAAAGTTATGTGCACACAGTTTGTCTAACGTTCCTTGGTGCCTCAGGTATGTCTGGCTGCGTCATGGCAATACGTACAAAATCGTACAAAACAAAACATTTGTACACGTGCACGTTTCTGAAGTCAGGGAAACGTAAAGTCTCGTAGAGTTACGAAACATAAAAATAGTAAGTTTACCTTAACATTATACCCCTCACCTTAACTTTAACCTCAATGACCCAGCATGTTATGCCTGAACTAAACATTCCCCAAGTACTTTCAATTATAACGATTGGTCTATTCTTGGAAACGATTCAATAAATTAAAAAACACACATTCGATCGGCCACATCGTAAGTCTGTCTATGTAATGCTGCGAAATGTCCATTATGTACAGTTACCCACATATTACCATGAGGAGGTGTTGGGTATGTATAATAAACAGCAGGACAAACTGGATCAATACAACCTGGTTCTGCTATTGAGGGACAATTAAAGGCAGGTCAGACAGGCTACCAAAGTACTTCCAGTTCAGATATTCTCAAGGACATAACCAATCATAAATAAGGAAACACTTGAACATACTGGTGCACAGTTTCTTAGAATTCCATGCAAACTTCCCACTCAAGAGCTTCTGGTTTGATAGATTTGGTGTCCTTTCCATCTGCCGCTTCCCCACAGAACATATTTGTTTTTGTCTTAATTGACGTGGCTTTGTTCCACGTGAATGTCGTCATAGCTGGGACTAAACATCAGGAACACAGGGCTGTGGGGTTAGTCATTGAGTTATAGCTAGGTAGGTGTTTGTTTTACCCGGAGACTAAATCAAGGACAATGAGTGGAACGTCTGCTGGTCCAGATGACCTGAGCTATTCTAGAAGTTTCTACCATTCTCTGGTAAAATGTAGTTTTCTAAATACATAATAAACTGGTAATTCAGGACCTTTCGCCCTGGTGTATAATGTAAGATGATAAACAAGGGGTTACATGATGACCCAGTACAGGAAACCTCTGGTTCTACTTGACTACAGGAACCAGCTCTCTCACTCTGGTCAGTGCATGGCACAAGGCACCATTCAACGTCCCAATTAATACTTTCAGCCAGGACAGTTAGAGTATATGTCATATACAGCACAGAGAAGAGGCACAAACGCATGCAGATGCACGCACGCACACACGACAGAGCAGGCAGAGGCTCTCGATCCATATAGTTGCCTGAAATACCAACCCCTAGGGGCAATATTGAAGGTGTATTGAAGTACTTGAGGATCGTGGTTTGCTAGCGTTTTGCTAGCGTTTTGCTAGCGTTTTGCTAGCGTTTTGCTAGCGTTTTGTGGACAGAAACGGCCATCAGAGCAAATTATGTTCAGAGGATTTTGTCAGGCAAAACCTCACTGGAATCCAACTCAATTTCCTTTTCATACGTTAACTGTTAAAAATGAGTGTCCACAATTAACTCTAGATCAGGTAAAGTTTTAAATGAGAGCATGTGAGTTTAGTTCGAGATTAATTTAACTTTTTTTTCCTCAATTTCAAGTGAGATATTTTCTGAGCATGGGGCATGAGTATCTGTAATGCGTCCTTTAAACATCTGTTATAAACGTACATTTAGCTAACCGTGATTTTAATTTTTTTTTGATGCTCACATTGTTTCCTGTTTATGTCTGTTCTGCATTATAGTGCATTGCACATTTTATCACATAACACAGAGGTATACCCAATCTGCCTAAAGGGTCCCAGTGAGGTTACTAACACATTGGTCCTCTGGAGTTCCCCTCACCCATCTACGGTCCATCAGCCTTCTGCTGTGGCTTTCCTCCCTGCAGCGATCTGCTTTCGTTTTCACATTTCGAGGTATCTCCCTATGGGTCCCATCTAATGTGAGACATGTTTCAGTACATTACCTCCTAAGTAATCTGTCTTGCACAGATTATGCTGTAAACGGCAAGAATCTGTCAAGGCTCATGTAGAATTATGGAATTGTTAGCAGCAGTAGATAATGATTTTGATCTTTCGTCATTGATTACTTGGATTCATCAGGACTGTTTGAAGGTGGTGATTAAACACTTGCTTGGATTATTTTAACTATGAAATATTAAAGAGGGACTGCTATGATGCATTTATTCTATATATTTCCTCTCAATTATTGGCAATTCTGAAATTTTCCAATCATCTCTTTGCCTTACACAGTTTTTTGAAGGCCGTTGGAAATCTCCACAGATCTGATTCTAATGCTTGTTAGTTGCTTCCGTGATGGATGGTAATGTGGGGAAATGTCAGTGCCTTCAGGATAAATCATAATTTTGACACAAAGCTGCTTTGAGATACAACAAGCATTAGCTGATTAGTGTTAAACACCTAGCCCTCAGGTGCGTTAAACACTGAGCCCTCAGTAGCGTTAAACACCTAGCCCTCAGTAGCGTTAAACACCTAGCCCTCAGTAGCATTAAACACCTAGCCCTCAGGTGCGTTAAACACCTAGCCCTCAGTAGCGTTAAACACCTAGCCCTCAGTAGCGTTAAACACCTAGCCATCAGTAGCGTTAAACACCTAGCCCTCAGTAGCGTTAAACACCTAGCCCTCAGTAGCATTAAACCAGCCTGATCTCTTAGAAATCCGTGAAACTGCCACGGAGTATGAACATCAGAAAATTCTGTGAAATGAACACGGATCAAAATCCGTGGCAGTTTCATGGAAAAGTCTGTGATTGGCACACAGTGAGACTTTGCTGTTAATTCAATGTAAGCCTTTCCCAAACCCCTAACCTAACCTTAACCACTCAGAAACCTTGCTATTAATTCGATGTAAGCCTTTCCCAAACCCCTAACCTAACCTTAACCACTCAGAAACCTTGCTGTTAATTCGATGTAAGCCTTTCCTAAACCCCTAACCTAACCTTAACCACTCAGAAACCTTGCTGTTAATTCGATGTAAGCCTTTCCCAAACCCCTAACCTAACCTTAACCACTCAGAAACCTTGCTGTTAACTCGATGTAACTTGTATTATGTCGTAATTTATTGTTTGTAACCATGGTTATAGTGAGTAAAAAAATGATAAAAAAGCACATTTGCAATACGTCTGCATCGTGCTGGTATAGAAAACAGAATATATGCAAAGTGTCTGCATGGATTTGAACTCGCAACCTTTGGTATGTGAGTCGCATGTTTATGCCTCAGTAGCGTTAAACACCTAGCCCTCAAGTGCGTTAAACACCTAGCCCTCAAGCGCGTTAAACACCTAGCCCTCAAGTGCGTTAAACACTTAGCCCTCATTAGCGTTAAACACTTAGCCCTCATTAGCGTTAAACACTTAGCCCTCAGTAGCGTTAAACACCTAGCCCTCATTAGCGTTGAACACTTAGCCCTCAGTAGTGTTAAACACCTAGCCCTTTCTCTTGTAACTGCTTGGCACTTGTTTTTCCACACAGCCTAATGTATGTCAATAAATTATTTAACAATTAATAATGGTTTCTGCTACAGGGATACAGATAACTTGTTTCAAATAATTGTTCCTATACACAGAATGTATATTTTCGCAGCTTACGTGTTTCTTAATAGAGGAGCAGCAGAAGGAAACACAGAGGATTGTGCTGATATACAAATCCCAAAAGATTAATGACCAAAGGATTTCTGTCTATGTATTCTGCTGATACTCTTTGGGAAATGCTATCTGTAAGCACTTTGTCAGAAATGCCTTTAGAAGGCACTATACAATAGGATTTGATAAGACAAAAATATTGTATCTCTTGATAATTCTGTACTAAATTAGCGCTCCATCTTTCAGGTGAGAAATGACCTGACCAATGAGCTGGAGAAGGCAGACATCCAGATCGCTGACACAGAAAGCTTCTCCAATGATCCTTGTGTCAATGTCAAGAAACTCAAGGTAAGTCTAAAACAAAAGATGAATTCATATAAAAGTTATTGCATACTTAGGTACTTTACCTGTAATAATTACAGTTCAATGTGATACTTAGGGTTCCTTACCTGTAAAAACTACAGTTGAATGTGATACTGAGGCACTTTACCTGTAATAACTACAGTTTAATGTGATACTGAGGTACTTTACCTGTAATAACTACAGTTGAATGTGATACTGAGGTTTTTTACCTGTATAAAGTACTGTTTAATGTGATACTGAGGTTCTTTACCTGTAATAACTACAGTTTAATGTAAGACTGAGGTTCTTTACCTGTATAAACTACAGTTGAATGTGATACTGAGGTACTTTACCTGTAATAACTACAGTTTAATGTGATACTGAGGTACTTTACCTGTAATAACTACAGTTGAATGTGATACTGAGGTTTTTTACCTATATAAAATACAGTTTAATGTGATACTGAATTTCTTTACCTGTAATAACTACAGTTTAATGTGGTACTGAGGTTCTTTACCTGTAATAACTAAAGTTTAATGTGGTACTGAGGTACTTTACCTGTAATAACTAAATTTGAATGTGGTAGTGAGGTACTTTACCTGTAATAACTACAGTTTAATGTGGTAGTGAGGTACTTCACCTGTAATAACTACAGTTTAATGTGGTAGTGAGGTACCTTACCTGTAATAACTACAGTTTAATGTGATATTGAGGTACTTTACCTGTAATAACTACAGTTTAATGTGATATTGAGGTACTTTACCTGTAATAACTACAGTTTAATATGGTAGTGAGGTACTTTACCTGTAATAACTACAGTTTAATGTGATATTGAGGTACTTTACCTGTAATAACTACAGTATACTGGGCAGTGGAGGCTGGTGAATGTTATTGAGGAGGAAGGGCACTTGTTAATGTCTGGACTGGAGTAAATGGAATGGTATCTCCCCACTGGGTTTAATGTGCTTAATTCTTTTTACTCCAGTCCAGAACTTAAAATGAGCCCATCCTCCTTAATAAAGGTTCACTAGCCCAAATACCAACCATTTAAATACTGATATATTTCCAGGTAAGAGTTATTAAGGTTAAATGTCTTACTCAGGGACAAAACACTAGGGGTTCTCGACTTTTTGGCTCGCTGATTAGAACATGAAACCGTACGTGTAGAAGCCTCTTGTTTGGACCACTAGACTTCCCTGCAGCCACCAAGAAATCATTCCTTATTCTGCTCTACTGCACTGCATTGCAAAGTGCAACGTTGCCAATATATTGGATCGGCTATGACCTGGCTGCGCTCACTGCACGAACACTGGTTCAGAACACCCAGGAGATGCACAGTTATGAATATTAATATGAAGTGTTTTATTTTTAGGATCATGTTTATCTGCCACCTTTAATGACCCATTTGTGTGGACATTGGAGTTAACTCAAGGTGACGTAATACTATGTCAGTCCTTCTACTCCCTACAGTACACGGAATCATAGATTTATTTTAGCAACCATCCTGGTTGTTGGATTTGATTTGTGACAACATGTTACTTTAATTAGTAAAACAAATAAAAATGCCAAGGACACCATTTTAGGAGTCAATAACTGCAGTGAAGCACTATCTGTAGCTCTGAATGAGATTTCTACACGTCTTGCCTGGTAGTTTGGCCCACTCTCCTTGATCAAACCGCTCCAGTTCTCTCAGGTTTGAGGGGTGCCTTTTCCCAACTACAGTTTTGAGCTCTTTACACAGATGTTTAATGGGATTTAGATCAGGACTCATGGAAGAATACCTCAGAGTGGTCCAGTGTTTCCTTCTCATCCATTCTTGGGTGCTATTTGAGGTATGTTTTAGGTCATTATCCTGCTGGAGAACCTGTGACTTGCGACTGATACACAGCTCTGTAACACTGGGCTGTACGTTTCGCTCCCAAATGCCTTGGTAGTCTTCTAATTTGATTGTGCCCTGCACAGATTCAAGGTACCTCAGGCTATTCTCATGGTGATATGTACAAATTCGTACGAAAGCTTATAAAAACAAAACATATGTCCACATGTGTTTCCGGAGGCAGGAAAACTTACAGTAAGCCTTGTACATTTACAAAATGTACGAAAAGTCAGTTTACCTTAATCCTAACCTTAATTTAACTTTACCCTAACCTTAACCTCACTAACCTAGCCTATAATCCCTGAACTAAATGTTCCCCAAGTACTTTAAATTGTAAATGATTGGTCTATTCTTGGAAATATTCAGGTAGAATGGAGATTCAATATGTAAAAAAACTCACATTTTGATTGGCCGTATCGTACATAATGCAGAAAAATTTTCATTACGTATGGTTACCATTTCATTACGTCTTGCCGTGAGAATGCGTTGGGTACCCAATGCCAGAGGCAGCAAAGCAACCTCAAAACATCACTGAGTCTCCTCCCTTTTGGGAGGGTGCCCTTTTTTTGAAAGCATCAATTATTTCCCCTGTAAACATGAAGTTGTTGTGATTGACCAATAACGTATCTTTTTGTTTTGTCTGTTTTGTCTGTTTTGTCTCCCAATAAGACTGTGGCTTGTCGACATGTATTTTGGCAAATTCCAATCAGACACTTTTTGTTTCTCTTTTAGAAATTGGGTCTTCTACCATGGAGAACATTTTTATTCAGACAGCAACTTGAAGCTGTTGAACCTTCAGCCTGAAAGTTGACTTGGATCTGTTTTGAAGTTGATTTGGGTCAATTTACCACTTGTAGCCACATCCAGTGATTTTGGCTACAGACCTTAAACTTCTAAATAATATTAGCAACAGTACTCACAGGAACAACAAACTCTTTAGAGATGGTCTTGTGGCCTTTGCTTGGCTATTACCTTCTTTCTAACCTCCACAAACAACTCTCTGGTTTTCCTTATCTTTTCCAGCTTCAGTGTGATGCAGGAACTCAGTCTTTCTCACAGCTTTTTAGTATTGTTCCACTGCCAACCAAAGACATGCAAAAAGATCGTGAAATTTCAACACAGGGTAAATGGGTGCATTAATTGACTTCAAATGCAACGGTACCAATACATTCGTCCACGTCTGTATACTGTTTGTTTACATGCAGAGCATCCACATCCACAAAAAACACATATAAGTGCCCTGTTTCTCTCTCCTCTCTCCCCCACACACATGCACTAGCTGTGGCCCTGTGAGCAATAATATGAGCTGCATTGTACAATGGATCTGGGCCCGTTATAGTCTAATACAACACTGTCTACAGCCCTCGCTCCCTAGCGCTCCAGGCTCCCTGATCAACCCACATCACTTACGAGCTGCTGGAGCCTGACAGTGACCCACACATACACACACGCAAGCCACCGAACACGTAACAACTCATGTAACCACTCACGTAACCAAGCGCACACGCTCCGACAAGGAGAGACGAGAACGACGAGCATTCCGTTTCATGTCCGCACGAAGCTCACATTTTAAGCTGACACCCGGTTCCTTGATCAGAGTTAAAAATGTAAATGATCCTGCTGCCGGCAGCGTCCTTAAAGCCCCTCTTTCTGGGACACGGTGGGCTGTGGCAGCTCTGACACCTGATTGGCTCCTCCACGGCACCCGTGTAATGAGATAAGAAACGCTGACATGTGTTTGTGTTTGAACGTCTCCCTTTGGCTGCCAGTCAGTCTGCAGCAGGATGCGTTGTGGTGCTTTCTCATGTGGTGTGCGTAACCACAAATACTGTAGTTCACATCTGTAGTGCAGTCGTGCTGAGACAGTTGAAAGTAAACTTGTTCGTGAAATAATTTGTTTCAAAATGTTTCGCTTCGATTTTCCGGAGAGAAGCTCTAATGAAGGTGCTTTGTCACATCTCAATGAGGTCCCTGTCTTTCATCTGTATGTAGTTGGGATGAGCATTATATATAGAAGTTATTCATTTTTGATCCCCTGCACATCTACTATAAGACCCAACATCAACTGAGAAAAACAAACAGAAAACTGAAATGACAACTAGACACTATCATACTCTATTTTATACCCTAATCCCTGTGTAGTGTACCCATTCCGATAGTAGTACTCCCTTATCCCATTGCAGTACATCATATACCCATAGTAGTACACCCTGTTCTCATAGTAGTACACCCTTATCCGATTGTAGTTCATCCTATTCCCATAGTAGTACACCCTGTTCTCATAGTAGAACACCCATATCCCATTGTAATGGAACTACAAGAAACCACTTGAACCTATCAGTGAACTCACTAGTATTTATAATGCTGCATGTCTGCAGAACAATGAGACTTCTTTTCAATGCCTATTTTTTCATGGAGGCCAAGATCTGTGTCCAGGTCTGCATGGTACCAGGTCTTTCCGGACCGGTATTGTCCATCTCCAGTTCCTCAGCAGCTGCAGTCATTTAGGTTAAGGGCCTCCTTCCAGGGAAAAAGGACACCATTCAGGCCCAGGAGTACTTGAGCCCTGTCAGAGCCAGGTTCAAGCTGTGCCAAGGAGGTCTGGAAGAAAGAAATGGATGCAAAGCAGAGTGACACACACAATAGCCGCAACTATTCGGCTTGCTCCCAGCATGCTCTCTGACTCTGATGAGCACGGCCCAATGCAGGATTATGGGTATTGTGGGGCAGAGTGGCTTTTTGATTGGGGTTTCCGTGACGATGATAAAAAGCTGGTTGTGACTGCAGACCACACACACCGTGCCTTTCGAATAGATGTGTAGAAGGGTTCACATATTGAATTAAATACGGAGGCCCTGTTGTTTTGGCATCGGATTTGTCTGTTTTACTTTTAACTAAACTAGATTAGATACAATTATTTACACTTTACATTTACTTTTTAGTACTGTCACTCTTGATAAGAGGAGCTAACATAAAGCTAGAATTAATGGTTGACTGCATACGGTAGAAGCTATAGTATTTTTGTGTTTTTTGTAAAGGAGGAGCAGATAAATAAGTTTGCTAAAAACAAGGGCTGATAAAATGGATTATATTCAGGCAGGAAATATAGCCAGAACGTGAGGTTAACACCTCTAGTCTTACAATACATGATCTTTACTGACTACATAGTGCAGATACCCCTTTAACATCCCATCCAAAAGATGACCCCTTACACAAGGCAGTGTTCACTTCACGGCCTTGGGGTGTTGGGAATACAGGCCAGAGAAAAGGGATTACTGGCCTTTCAACGGCACTTCCTGCAGCCTCTGGTTTCCCATTTAGGCATGTACCAGGACCCAACCTGTAAAGATACAGCGCTGGGATGTAAAGCGCTATGTTCCTGAGTAAACTCGGATACTGTACTGTGAAAGGTTTTCAGCAACTGAAGGAAATTGATTCTGGGCATTATGGATTTATTATATACATGGAAATGCTACATTAATTTAAAATAAAAACAAACATGATTACAATCAAAACTACCAAACATGTCTTGCTTTGTCCGAAAAGTAATTGACATCTTGTGATGGCTAGAAGAAATGTCATAACAACATCTTTAAAAAAATTGGCAAATTGAAGCCAGAAGAGCCACTGGAAAAGAACTCCTTTACTTCAAATAAGTGAGCTTTTTAAGTACTGTCCATCAGATGAAAACAGTTTGTTGCATCTTACACAGAATCCTTTGAATTTCTCAATGACATTTCCTCTAATCATCTTACAAGATATCAATTACCTTTTGGACAGATATTTTTGGTTTGTTTATCGAACAATCCATGATATGTGAGGAGAGAGACAAACGTGAAGGAGAATTCCAAACAGAGTTTTTAATAAGGAAATCACAAATGTACAAAACAGAAGGATCTTGATAAATCAAAATGGTACTTTCAGTAATAATAATCTTCACAAAAAACAGACTAATACGCAACAATACCTGACAGAGAACAATACAACTCACAGGACCTAAATACACATACTAATTGATCAAGTGAAATCTGCTGGACCGGATAGTAGAGTGAAATCTAAATACACATACTAATTGATCAAGTGAAATCTGCTGGACCGGATAGTAGAGTGAAATCTATTGGTCAGACAAAAACAGGTGATTAAGTCATGTGTAAAATGTCTGGGAAATTGATCAGCTGACACAAAACACACACAGGGGAGAAATTACCAGCTTCAGTGAGGGGGTGACCGGGACACTTTATTGTAGAGCAGTGTTTCTCAAACTTTTTCCAATATTTTCCAACCCCCTTTGAATTGCCTTTTTATGCCAAGTACCGCCTGACCACCGCAAAACATTTTTGTTAGAAAAAAGTCTATATAAAAAGGTACAATACAGTGCCGGTAGTGATAGATTCACTAAACAACAACCTTTTTTAAACAAAGACATTTAAATGCTACATTTCAAATGTTTCGAATCAATCACTTAATTTATTTATTATTATAGTATAATTAATTTAGGAATTATGCATGACATTTTTAAATATTTGCTGACAGGTTTACAAACGACAATGGTAACCGCCTTCTCCTTCTCCGCCATCACAACAACCTCTGTGTTGCTAATACCTGGTTTCCACGGAAGCTTATCCATCACTGGACATGGTACAGCCCAGACGGCAGAACTAGGAAAGCGCTGGACCATATCCTCATCTCTCGACACTGGAAGCCGTTTGTCACCACCTGCCGTGTGTACCGAGGAGCAGAGCTTGGCAACACAGACCATCGCTTGCTGGTGGCCCAGGTTAAGCTAAAGCTGCGAGCCAACCAGCACACCAAGACTCAGCCTTGCCTGAACTCCTCCCTACTCAGTGATCCAAACATTGCCACAGATTTCAGTTGCGCTATCCGCTGCACCTTTGATAACCTGGCTACCGACAAGGTGAACGACTATCAAGGAAAGTATCATCCAGTCAGCTCACAATGTCTTTGGATGCTTTCGACCTCCCCCGAAAAAGTCCTGGATATCAGAGAGAACATTCAACATCATCGAACGGAGACGTGAGGCCCGGCTCCGAGGTGACATGACGGAGTATCGGCGACTGAACCGACAGCGCAATGTGGCTATAGCTGAGGATAGGGAGAAGTTCTGGCAAGCAGAAGCTAAACATCTCGAGTCCGCGGCCAATAACAACAATATGAGCCGTGTCTTCAGTCTGCTGCGCCAAGCTCGTAATGGCCCACGTATCAAGACAGCCCTGGTGAAAGATTCCGACGGCAATCTTAAAACAACCGAAGCAAACTGCCTCGAACGCTGGAAAGAGCACTTCAGCCTGCATCTGCAGCACGGTACCTCCCCTGCTGATACCTCCATCTTATCGACCGTTAATGCTGCAGCCCTTACTGCTGTCTGCAATAAAGACCCTGTCACACCTGAGGAAGTCAGAGCCGCTCTGGAAAAACTAAACAACAGGAAAGCCCCCGGCATCTGTGCAATAACCGCTGAGATGCTAAAATCTGGGGGTGAAACCATGGCTGAGTGGCTTACCCACATATTCAATGAGGTGTGGGAGACAGAAAGGCTTCCCAGCAACTGGACGAGAGGAGTCATTCTGCCCTTCTGGAAACGTAAAGGTGACAGGCTAGTCTGCGGCAACCACAGAGGCATTACCCTGCTCTCCATCCCCGGCAAACTACCAAGATCTTGCTCACTCGTGCTCTACCAGCCATCAGAAGCAGCCGCCGTCCCCAGCAGGCTGGCTTCATGCCTAACCGCTCCACAACAGACCAAATCTCCGCCGTTCGCTTGCTGATAGAGAAGACCTATGAATTCCGAAAAGATCGCCATCTTTACATTGGGTTCATAGATCTGAAGGTTGCCTTTGACACCGTTTGCCACACCTCACTGTGGAGTGTCCTATACGCCCTTGGAGCACCAGCCAAGATTGTTGCACTGTTCAAGTTGCTTTATAGCAACGCTCAGAGCTGTGTCCGTATCAACGGCAGAGACTCAGACTGGTTTCCGATCTCTAGTGGCGTTCGCCAGGGCTGCGTGGCTGCTCCTGAGCTCTTCAACTGTATCATTGACCATTTGATGTCTAGGGTTTGTGAGCGGGTCCCCGGAGTGTCTTTCGGCAGTTACCATTTGACTGACCTGGAGTACGCTGACGACACCATTCTGCTCAGCACGTCCTACAGCCACTTGAGAGACGCTCTGGGCATATACAGTGAAGAGGCTGAGAAGCTTGGCCTTCAGGTGAGCTGGACAAAAACCAAGTTCATGTATGTTGGTGATGGACCGCATCCAACATCCCTGCAGTTTGGCAATGACATTGTAGAGCCTGTCAACAACTTTGTGTATCTGGGATCCTTAGTGACAGACAACGGGGACCTAAAACCAGAGATCACCCGCAGAAGAGCTCTGGCTGCGTCAGCTCTGCAGTCTCTATGGAAATCACTCTTGAGGCACCAGACCATCTCATGCTGTATGGCTCAGAGACTTGGCCCTTAAATAAGACACTGACTACAAGATTAGATGGCTTTGATAGCAGGGCCCTCAGGACCATTGAGAAGATCAGGTGGCCCCAGCGGGTTTCCAACCAAGTGCTTAGAGCCCACACGTGCCAGCCCAGAGCATCTTGCCTGGTTGCGCAACGTCAAACCCGCTGGCTTGGCCATGTCCTCCGTCTGCCTCCTGACCACCCGACAAGAGCCATTCTCCAGTTTGATCCGAGAGCTGCAGGCTGGAGACGACCACGTGGTAGACCCCGCACCCGATCGCTTGACGTCCTTCCGGGCGACCTCCAACAACATGGAGTTGCTGTGGAGGATGCAGAGCAGCTGGCACAAGACCGTCAGCACTGGAAACAACTGGTTAATCTGGTCGGCTCAAAGCACAGGGATGGGACGCCCCCACACCCATCGCAGGAGCCAAAATTAATGAATGAATATTTTTAAATTAGATTTTTTCCAAATATTTCATGTACCCCCTGCAGTGCTCCAAAGTACCCCTAGGGTACTGTTGTAGAGTATTCATCTTTCTTCCTTTTTATAATATATTTTTTCAGAGAAAATTAACATTAAAAAAATTAAATAAAGGATTTCATCCATTGAAATAAGTATTTTTGCACAGCATGGTATGTTGGAATATTGCAAACACAGATGTACTGTATGACATTAGCAATTCAGTTCCAACAATCAGACAACTCCAACAATCAGCCAAGCCATTTGGTGATTCCCTACATATCAATACACCGTATATGTGGCTTATGGACTGGAATATTGTCTTTGGCAATGGTATATTGAACGGTATATTGTACAGTATGTGTACTGAATGTGTGTGTGTGTGTCTCTGTGTGCAGACTGAGTGGCACAACACGCTCATGTGTCTGTGTGTACAT
>JACXGM010003650.1:29636-41049 GCA_016801145.1 Umbra pygmaea
GTGTGTGTGTGTGTGTGTGTGTGTGTGTGTGTGTGTGTGTGTGTGTGTGTGTGTGTGTGTGTGTGTGTGTGAGCCTCTGTCTGTGTGGCATATGCAGAACGTCTCGTCTTGGCTGGAGTAACATTCTATTGAACTATAATCATCATTCAGTATGAACCCCAAGAGTCTGAAAGACGCAGCTGTCGAGTTGGCACAGTGAATAGTTAACATCTGATTATTAAGATGGAGGACACACAAGGCAAGAAAATTCATTTTGTCACTGATGACAAAATAAGCTGTGTTTTGAAAATAGACACTTTTTTATGTTTTTATGTTTTGGAAAATTATAGTCTATTAAAAATAATTAAACGATTATAGTTTGAGTTAAGTAATTTTACTCATGATGAAATGCATTCTAAATAAACTTTTGTTCTGGAGTTGCAACTTTATGAGTAAATTATAATCAATAAGTCAAACAGGAAGTGTAAAAGTTTTGACAGAATTTATAAATTGATAAATCTCTTATTGACAAACCCATATGCCTGCCTATGCAGTGAGCAGCACTGAAAATACTTTGACCTTTATAGAATGGAGATTTATATAAATGTAATATATTACACACAACAGCTTGTCATCATGAAAACGGGCATTTGGAACATTCATCAATGGTCTGTAGCTTAGAGAAAATCTATAACTGTTCATTCCATTACAGGACAGATATTGACCATGGTAACTGGATAATCTATGCTTTTTCACTAAGTTAATGTTAAACTGAAACTATTTACTGGCAAAAACCATGGTTTCTTCTTGATAGATACCTAGGTGATCCAAAAATGCCAGGCCCTGCCTAGTGGTCAGAGTTTAAAGTCATGGGTGTACAGTACACATTTTCATTTTTTTTACGTCATGGCTGTTTGCGTTTGATTATTGTGGCCTATTTATAAAGACTTTACTATACATTGACTGCATAGAATTCATACACAAATGGTTAAGAGATCAGAGTTGCAAATTTCCCAGTTCATTAACTGGATATGATTTCTGATACATTACTTATACAATGCATAAATATGTAATAGCAGGATATATTTGGCTTTGTTTATATTGCTTATAATTCAAACATAGACCTTTCAGGTGACTGTTTTACAGCAGTGGAATCAATTTAATTTTCATTTCAGCTGTTATTGGGATACAACAAAATAGTTATTTCAGGATCCTCAACTCCCTTTTGATACATTTACCCCGAATATCTACCCAAAGGTACAGTCACAGTCCTATACTGGCCTTTGGTGAAATCAGACTGGTTGTCTTTGCTATTTTAGAACACAAGCTTTTACTTTAAAAGTGTGGTTTTGACTTACAGCAGATGTATGTATTCATGCGTAGCATTACTCTTGCATAGCATAAGTTCAATACATTATGGCTATGCTCCGGAATATTTTACTCACCTTTAATAATGCGGTTGTAACATGCTTATAAAATTCATTTGTATGTTTAATTTACACGGAATTGCTATGTAGTCAGAGGACAGTGTTACCTGCATTTGGCACTTCCTTGGCTACATCCAAAATGGCTCCCCTATCACTACATAGAACATTACTTTTGACCAAGTACCACAGGAGCATCAGGCTCCATTGAGATGAGTGATACAAATAGCAGTCTTTCGATAGGCTTGCAGAATTCCACAGTGAAGCTTCACTTTCGGCCACGCCCCTTCTGTATCAAGATCAATCAACTGGCATGTGTGTGATGTTATGGGTTAAGGCGCTCTCCGCCAACACTGAACAGTGACAGACAAATTGCTCCGATTGCACCCAGAAAACCTCCGACTTCAATCCCGACTACACACGGTGCTGAAACGAGGAGGTGCTGAATTATTTAGCGGCTCAATCATGCTAGCGTTTGCTCTCCAAGCAGATCTCCTGTCCCCGGCCCTGTGGAGAGAAAGCCACTCTGGTGGCTGACACTAATGGCTGTGTTGTTATGGATTGTCACTTTGTGGCTTAATATTACTTTTCTCCTCTGCCCTGTAGCCAGCTAATAAACACCCCGACACAAACCCGCAGACCAGTGCTGTACAGTAATGATGAGTTGAAAATCACAGGGATGTCAACAGCTAAAGTGGCAATAGCACCCATTCATTTGAATGTGATAAACATATAGTATGTTTTAAGCAGACACCTATAATCATTGTAACTTGGCCATGGTTCGGTGCGTTTGACAAATGGCGCATTTTAGGGAGTCAAATCCGATAACGTGTTGTTGTTAGTGGCATGCTCTCCCCATTGATCTACAGAAGACCAAAATGTTTACATCTCCACCTAAAACCTCTTATTTTATATGGGAACACCTAACGTGATATTTGTGTAATGTAACAGCCATTTCATGATATTAAATCAGACAGAACAGGCCTTTCTGGAAAATGCATGGTGGAATTGTTGCTAATAATAAACACAGTAGATGTCCATTATAAAGTAATATTTGCTCTGTATGTTAACGGACATTTACTGTGTTTATAAAGTATTTTCTGTTATTGTCTTGAAGGAAATGTCCGTAAAATAATTGAAAAATTACTGGCAGCAAATTACCAGTAAAAGTTTTTCACGGATATTGTTTACAGTGTATGACTTAACACCTGACTTAACACATGCTTGCTTGCCTGTTTTGTTGTCTCTAGGATAATGATGTCAGGATCATTATTGGACAGTTTGACGAGAACCTGGCATCCAAAGTCTTCTGCTGCGTGAGTATTGTCTGCATTAGCATACATATGCATGCGCACCTGTGGAGGTGCTCTATGTACTGTACAAACATAACATGCACATGTACCTGGTGTGCATGCAACCATAGTCCAGGTATGCGCTGTCTATTAACCACACCCCAAATCCCCTAGGCCTACAACCTCAACATGTTTGGCAGTAAGTACCAGTGGATAATTCCCGGGTGGTACCAGGGAAACTGGTGGGAGCAGGCCAACTCCACTAACTGTACCAGCAAGAAGCTCCTGACTGCCATGGAAGGATACATCGCTGTGGACTTCGAACCTCTCAGCGCCAAGCAGGTCAAAGGCATCTCGGGAAGAGTGAGTCTCCAAAAGCAACCTTGGCCCCCACCCCTTTTTTAAAGGGATTTTAGAATTAAACACCTCCCTTTCACCTTCTAATCTTGTTATTTTAGATATTCAGTACAAACACTCTTACTCAGCGACTTACAATAAGTACAGGAACATTCACTGGAGCAAACTGCCTTGCTCAAGGGCACAACAACATTTGGCCCAATCTGGACTCAAACCGTCATTCTTCCAATTTAAGGTCTGACTCCCTAATCCGTGGGCCACCTAATCCTGCTAGTTATCTCCCTGTTTCTGTCCTGTCTGTGCCCCTCCAACCAGACCCCCAGGGAGTATGAGAGGGAATACAGCAAAGAGCTACAGCAGAAGGGAGTGGAGCCATCCAAGTACCACGGCTTCGCCTACGATGGGATCTGGGTGATCGCGAAGACGCTGACCCGCGTCATGGACGTGTTACGGCAGAAGGAAAGTCAGGACATGTTCCACAACTTTACCGTGGATGACCGAGAAGTGGGGAAGCTGGTGTTGGATGTCATGAACGAGACTAACTTCTACGGCGTCACGGTGAGTCGATGTTAATATCTATAATGCCTTTTATGTGGTTGGTGCCTTCCAGAAATGTCATGTATCAGGCTTAGTTCAAATCATTTGGCTGTTCCTGATATTATGAAACGGTCAGGCGATCTGTCCATCTGGTCATTTAGCTGCTCTAATCTCTTTCCCTTGTTAGTTCATTCTGTCTTTGATTTGACATAATATTTACATTTTACGTCTTTTATAAGATGCTTTTATCCAGAGCGACTTACTGTACAGCGAGTGCATACATTTAGTAACTAGGTGAAATGACCACAACTCAGTAGTAAGGGCATTCAAGATTTGAAACAGTGAATCGGGTACATTAAGTTAACAGTACCTCAAAACGTATGTATTGCTCTAATAACCAGTAAGAACTACAAAAGCAGTAAATGTTAGGATAAGTTGGGATTTGTCATGACCAACAGTAATAGTTCAGGTCATTCGTCACACGCTTGTCCATTTTGTCCAGGCCAAGTTAAACAAAATTGTTGGAAATGTAGAATGTGGACTACACTTGTCCGCAACTGCAACAGACAAGTGAAGAAAAAAAACGTAAAAGTGCAGAGATTGAGCTAAACTAATCAGTGACTTGTGATGTCTTTTTTGTCATGAAATAGGTGTGTTGTGTACCCTTGTTTTTACTTTGTTCTTAAACACGATATTTGCTCTTTCAGATTTAGAGAACGAGATGGCTAGCTAACATTAGCCGTTGTGCACTCTTCCGGGAGATACACTGACAGAAAGCTATGTTTACACAGTGTTAGTGCTCATTCACTGTTAATACTTCATAAAAAGTAGTCTTAAAGTATGCACATATAAAGGTTGTGAGTCCATATGTTGTTGAAATGTTTTTGTTATTAAGAAGATGGTATTCTACTATTTAAGTGTTTTTCGTCGTTAAAATACAGTTTGTTTTAAAAGTCTACTCGCGATTGTCTCCATTTTACTTCACACACCATGGAAACCTACTATTGTGACAGAATGACTGACCAGTGTCCACAAAGGAGACCACGAGGGAGAAAGAGGCACAGCAGACCAGCACGGGAAACCTACTACAGCCCAGTAGGTGAGGTGAACGCTTACTTCGAAGAGGTCGACCACATATTCTGTGCCACCATCGATAGTATGCGGGAGTCGAAGGACTACTTGCTATTCCAACAATTACGGGGTAGCAGAAGAGGAGCAGAGCACATTCGGCTCTCCCTACCGTGTGCTGTGTAGGGTAGGTGGGCCTGATGATTAGAGCGATGGGCCACGGAGGGAGAGACAACAGCCACAACAGGCTTGGGCTAGCTAACCCCCGCACTCAATGGGTAGCTACACCAGATAAAGCCACCATGGTGTTCCCAAGTATTTGTTTTTTTCAAGCGGGTATGAACAGCCCGCTTGAACGGAGGACAACAGAGAGGAGCAGCAGGTTTAGTGAGCATGATGGTGAAGTGGACTACGACCTAATCTGCTGGGAGACAGACCTGGAACAGGCAGAGGAGGAAGTTGAGTAAGACACAGATCTCTAGACCGCAAACCCTAGCTGGCTAGAGGCGCACCCCAACTCCACTCTAGCTGCCGGCCGCACAAGCCAATTAGTCTACCTCACCACAAGTACCGCAACCCAGGAAAGTAGGGCTGCTTGTCGACCTGCGGGACCCTCCTCCACCTGGTCCACAGAAACTAGAGTTCTCCCAGCAACCACCCTGGCGGACAATACCAGCCATCTCCGCTCCGCTCCCCTGTGCTATCTATGGAGTCCTCCTGGCCTGCCTGAGCCTGTAGAACCGATGGCCTTGGTGCCAGGGCCGGCCCCAGGCATAAGCGAACTAAGCGGCTGCTTTGGGCCCCGTGGCCACCAGGGGGCCCCCAATCGAGTGCACAGGTGACTCTGCATGGTAGGAGGGGGCCCCCAAATCAAAATTTTGCTTAGGGCCCCCAAAAGGCTCGGGCCGGCACTGCTTGATGCCATTACAAAAATCCCTCCCTGAATATAAATTAAAATGTACTGTATAATAATAAATTCCCTGGTTTTGACGTGACCCAGCGGGAGATGTGTAGTTTCCAAGAATTATAGACACGCAGGGAATCCCCAACAAATGTCTGACGTATGATTGGCTAAAGTAGTGGAAGTACCGTTGACAGAGCTGTCAATCAAACCTGAACTGTAAGGTGACATCTAAAGAGTTTGCATGGCAGGCACAACCTCTAGTAACAGTAAAACAAGATAGAAAATACGAACCTAGACACCTCAGAGAAATAAGTCTAGGACGGGGACCCGTTTCAGCTCTACAGCGCCTATATTAACAATTTGTAGAACACAGAGGCCTAAACAGGCATAAATATCACCTAATATCACAGAATGCATCTTGTAATAATAAATAATAAATAAAAACTTACAGTACATGTCATTCCTGCTATAGGGGACCAAGTTTGTTGTGCCGTTAACACTAGAGGCATGCCAAGAACTGAGATAGACTCCGCAGCAGCAGCTAAGCTTTGCCCAATGTCATAACACCTCGCAAATACATGCTCTCCATCACAAACATACAAAGACATACACCTGAAAATATATTCAGTTGGGTTGAGCGCTGTCAGCTAACTTCAAAAGGACCCCAACATGTATGCTGAACAGAGCTAGAATAATGTGTACATTATGATTGTACTCCAGCCTGGTCCTAAGCATTGCATCAGCCAGAGTTGCCGGTCTGAGGACATCAAAGGAATGTCGAAGGGACACTTAAAGCATGACTTAATTATGTCTCCTTCAAAGGCTTGGGAGTTCATTATAAAGATGGTACCAACCTTATTTACCAGACCAATGTAGAACACTGGTGGTGAGGGCTGACATTATTGGTGATTAATTCTGCCGTTGTTGTTGACGGTTGGAGCTGTCACTATTGGTGGTTAGGGCCATCAGTTTGTCCTAGTATTCATTTTGCTGTGTACTTCTATAAGCAACTTGCATTTTGCAAGAATGAAGGCTTTTTCATCATCAATGCATCTAAACCAAGAATTTCATGGAGTGATTTATTTTTTGTTTCTTTTACTCATGGAGAAGTGATGTTTCAACAGATCACACCACAGCATTAGATGGTTGTATGTGTGTGCATGTGTGTTCGTTTGTAAACACAAGCCAGAGGGCTAATAGAAAACCCCAGTGCAGAGATCTTCAGAAGAGACTGAGCTTTGGATTGCAGCCTTATTGGGTGTGTATCTGTGTGTGTGTCAGTGTAGGATGCAGGTACAGATTAAGAATGTAGATTAAGAATGTAAATACTGTGTAGGGGGAGCGCCGCCACGTGAGTATGTAGCTGCCTCGCACGTTGCTCTGTAGCGACTCCTTGTGTAGGATGGGTGCCATTTCAATCGTGGGTGTCTAGTTGAACGTGAACATGTAGGCTCCCATGCGTGTATTCACTACAGGCTTCTGTGTTCAACAAGCATTGTTATAGGCCTCGGCAGGGCTTGGTGACTCGTGCTTGGAGGAAGCATGTGCAAACAAGACCAGGTCAAATCGGGGAATTTGATATGACAAATTGGGAGGTGAGAAAAAATATGTGGTGTTATACCCAGGATATAGTGATGATCTTATAACCAGGATGAAATAAATGGGAAATAAATGTTAAATGGACTGCATTTATATAGCACTTTTCTAACCAATGGCCACTCAAAGCGTTTTGCAGTGCCTCACATTCACCCATTCATACACCAACGGCGGTGTCAGCCATGCAAGACTCCAGCCAGCCAGGAGCAGCTGGGGTTAGGTGTCTTGCTCATGGACACCTCAACACTTAATCAGGAGGACCCGGGATTCGAACCACCAAACTTCCGATGCTTTACAACTTACTTGACCCACTTAGCCACTGCTGCGGTGATGATTATGGTTATTATGGTTATTATGGTTATAACCAGGATGTCAGGTGGATTAAGGCTAAACATCCTTGGAGCATTACAGAACACCAAGGTCCTCCTGAGCCTCCCATTTAACCCTAACTGAGACCTCTGTCTCCCCCTCATCCCCTCTGCCTTTGTGGGGTGAAGTGGGCTGCAAGTAGGCCTGTCCCTGGAGGTTCCTGGAGGATCGGCAGACGGAGGAAGACATCGATAGCCCAGATAGCCCTATCTCCCTGAGGTCATTCTGCCAGGCTAAATCTGCCTCTTGTATCTGTGACTCTATTTGTACAGTATGTTGGTGTGCATTTACTATACATGTGTGTGTGTCTGGAATGTATGTGTTTCTGGTTGTCTGGGCGCGTATGTTTGCGTCTATAAATGTTTCTCTGGAGAGATAACAAACCTCATTCCTATTACCATCTGTTAGGAGCGAAACACAAAAGCCCCCTCTATCGCACAGCTAATATGATTTGCAATTGTGTTCATTTGAGCAAAAAATACCCCAGAATGTTTTATAATTGCTTCATAACATTTGTTTTAAGGCAGTATTTTTTTAGCAGAATTCTATGTAGTGTTGGTTTAAAAATTACTTATTTTTCCACCATTATATTAAATATTTTTTTCAATCCAGCTAATATAACAGTGCCTTAAATCCATTTGGATTACAGTCTACATAAAACAACCTATTTATGTAGTTTATCCATTTTTACAGTCTGTACAGAAGCAGCTGTGTGTTGGAGTATTAGCAGAGACATTGGCTGTGTTCCTATATAGTGCATTCATTTGGCCCATAGCCTTAGTGTGTCATGTCTTATTTGTAAGTGCCATATCAGATTAGACTATATCCATTGGTTTTTTATTTGTTTTTTTATGGAGCATAAGTGTAGGCCTCTGTATTTATATTACAGTGGAATCAAAGGGATCATATATGTACACATTATTAAATACAATAATAATGTACACATTATTAAATACAATGTAATACATACTCCTCACTTCAGCTCCTACTCCTCAGGGAGAAATGTCAGTCTTGTAAACGTGGGCCCAAAGATGTATCTGAAAGCAATTTAACCTATTACTAGCAAACATGTTTTCTTAGAGCAGTGTTCCTCAAACTTTTTCCAATATTGTACACCCTTTGAATTGCCTTTTTAAGCCAAGTACCCCCTGACCAGTGCCAAGTACCCGCTGACCAGCGCAAAACATTTTCGGTAGAGAAAAGTCTATATAAAGAGCTTCAATACAGCGCCGGCAGTGATAGATTCACTACACAACAACCTTTTTTAAATGTTACTTTTCAAATTATTTGAATCCATCACTTAATTCATTCATTATTATAGTATAATTATTTTAGGAATTATGCATGACATTTTTTTTATTAGCATAATAAAATTAATGTACCCCCTGCAGTACTCCAAAGTACCTCTAGGGGTACACGTACCCCCATTTGAGAAACACTGTCGTAGAGGATCTCCAGCCATCCTGATGCCACGAGTAATTCAAACTGTAGTGCAGGACACACCAGAGCCCACCACCATGACACCACTGCTGAATCATCAACAACGTTGAGGACAGCACTTCCTGGTAACAGTTAGATGTAGCTATGACAACACCATTGGGGTTTAAGTGCACGGGACTCTCACTGCTGTGGAATTTGAGGACCCCTGTCCCACATTCCATGTATCAGAACGCCTCTATTGGCACTGTTAGGGCCAGGTTAAAGGTTAAAACAACAAAACACAGGCTAAAGCTTAGTAAACTGTGAAACTTCATTCTGCATGTTACATGGCTGAGACAGTATTATAATAAAGTCTTATGTCCAGTCATACAGGTTCTTGTGTTGTCCGACAGGACTAGCTTGTTGACACGATACCTTCTGAGATGAGAGAGGGATTCTCGCCAACAACAGTTATTTACAACCATTCTTCTCTAAAAAGAGCTTCAGCACTTATCATATTGTGTTTTCTGGTGTACCAAATTGTTGTTGTGAAGAAAAAGAACTACTCAGCAGTCACATATTTGGTCTGTCTGTGTGTCTGTGTGTCTGTGTGTCTGTGTGTCTGTGTGTCTGTTTGTACAAAGTGAGTATTTTAGTGTGTGAATGAGTAGATTGAAAGGTAGTTGCACATACACATGCTCAGTTGGCGTTCACATGCGAGAGCAATTAGCAACTCTGTTGGAGGTAGCGACTAGCTGGATTCTCGTAGCGATTCTACCAGAAGTATTGCTTCGCTAGTCGCTAACAGAGGGTGGCCCACAAAACACAGCATGATGTGAATTAGTGAACGGCAGTAAACTGGAGCGGCAAGCGAGCGCAAGCCCAACAATCGGTGAGGTGTGCACTCACCTTATTACTAGTGAGAAACAAAAGTCCTGTGGGGTTAAGATTCAGGTGGAGATTGTGTTTGCATTTAGACATGTTGAGGTGAAGTTTGTGTTTAGAATGAGACTTTTAGAACTAGACTAAATTAATGATGAAAGGGACACTTGAGAGCATAAACGCGTAGAAGACATTCTGCTGAAAAGTATGGGGGGGTCGTTTGTTCAACTGGGTTCCTCACAGCCGGATTGGACCAATCTCAAACATGCGTAACTCTATCCATCACAATTGTTTTTTTCTAAAACCCAATTAGACAGAAAGCAGGAATTAAGTGAACATGGCATTTGTCAGATTTCATTTCTTAGAAAAAATACATTAGAGATGCTAACTGAAACAAAGACTAGATTTTTCTTACAGATGGTGAATATCACTTAAAGAGTGAGTAGTTCTTTGATATTGCGTTGATACAACTTGTAGGTTAATTATGTTAGTTTTTTTACAATTTGATAACAGACCAGCCTATTAGTAAAATGGCAACTATGTATAAATTATAAATTAACTGAATAATGATGGACAATAGCCTATTTTGAATAGAGCTTCATGTATACATACTGTATACTTACTGTGTACATTCAGCAATAATATAATAGGCCAAATTATAATAATACAAATATGTTATAGAACTGGAATGAAATTAATTCTGCTTTACCTCATTGGGTATTACATAAAAATACACATCCATGTTGACATGGGTCATGTCATTTGCACCGGACATTGTGTGGATATAGATCTGAGAGCAAGGTAATTAAAATTTTACAGTTTAGCAATGAAGATTATAATAAAATAACCTTTCTGCAATTTGGTAGGACATCACCCTGCACTAAAACAGGTCACTTTTTAGTGTCTCAAAAGGTTAGTTTTTACTTGTAGCCAAGAGTCATCTGATACAAAAACTATGAATCACTTCACTGTAAGGCAAAGGATGACCCTTTCAGAGGGTTGTGTTTACATTTAAACTTAGATTAACGTGGTTGTGTTTACTTGTACTGTAGACTTAGATTAAGGTAAGAGTTGTGTTTACATTTAGACTTAGATTAAGGTAAGGGTTGTGTTTACGTTTAGACTTAGATTAAGGTAAGAGTTGTGTTTACATTTAGACTTAGATTAAGGTAAGGGTTGTGTTTAAATTTAAACTTAAATTAAGGTGAATGTTGTGTTTACATGTAAACTTAGATTAAGGTATGGGTTGTGTTTACATTTAGAATTAGATTTAGGTAAGGATTGTGTTTACATGTAAACTTAGATTAAGGTATGGGTTGTGTTTACATTTAGACTTAGATTAAGGTAAGGGTTGTGTTTACGTTTAGATTTAGATTAAGGGTTGTGTTTACATTTAGACTTAGATTAAGGTAAGAGTTGTGTTTACATTTAGACTTAGATTAAGGTAAGGGTTGTGTTTACGTTTAGATTTATATTAAGAGTTGTGTTTACATTTAGACTTAGATTAAGGTAAGAGTTGTGTTTACGTTTAGACTTAGATTAAGGTAAGGGTTGTGTTTACGTTTAGACTTAGATTAAGGTAAGAG